>PISX010018665.1:0-40031 GCA_004024625.1 Mellivora capensis | reverse complement strand
TGTTGGTGGGAATGCAAGTTGGTGCAGCCACTCTGGAGAACAGTGTGGAGGTTCCTCAAGAAGTTAAAAATAGAGCTTCCCTATGACCCTGCAATTGCGCTACTGGGTATTTACCCCAAAGATACAGATGTGGTGAAAAGAAGGGCCATCTGTACCCCAATGTTTATAGTAGCAATGGCCACGGTTGCCAAACTGTGGAAAGAACCAAGATGCCCTTCAACAGACCAATGGATAAAGAAGATGTGGTCCATTTACACTATGGTGTATTATGCCTCCATCAGAAAGGATGAATACCCGATTTTTGTAGCAACATGGACGGGACTGGAAGAGATTATGTTGAGTGAAATAAGTCAAGCCGAGAGACTCAATTATCATATGGTTTCACTTATTTGTGGAGCATAACAAATAACACGGAGGACATGGGGAGATGGACAGGATAAGGGTGTAAAGGGAAATTGGGGGGGAGTTGAACCATGAGAGACTATGGACTCTGAAAAATAACCAGAGGGTTTTGAAGGGGCGGGTGGTGGGAGGTTGGGGGAGCCTGGTGGTGGGTATTATGAAGGGCACGCATTGCATGGAGCACCAGGTGTGGTGTAAAACTATGAATTTTGTTACGCTGAAAAGAAATTAAAAAAAAAAAACAACTGTCATCTTCTTTGTGTGGGTACCCCAGTGTGAAAGTCTGTTTTTCACCTTTCTCCATGCCACCAACTCACTTCCCACCATGGATAGCTATTGTCCATTTCACTTCCAAACTGGGTCTTCACCCTTCTTATTTTCTTTGATATGACCTCTTCATCTTTAGATGTGGAGTTTGTTATGCCAGTTTTTTAATAATTTCCTGGGTTATTTATACTGATGTGACTGTCATTTAGTTCTATCCATAGGGCAAGGTGAGCTTGGGGTTTTCCTCTTCCACCATCTTCCCAGCCTCTTTGGTGTTAATTCTTTTTAAAACATTGAATAAAATTTTCCACTGTAAACATCTTGGCCTAGAGATTTGTTTCTGAGAGCTTTTAAATTAAATTTTTGAGGGTGCCTGGGAGGTTCAGTCCTTTGAGAATCTGACTCTTGGTTTTGGCTCAGGCCAAAACCTCAGCGTCCTTAGATCGAGACCCACATGCTCAGTGTGGAGTCTGCTTGCTTGTCCCTCTCCCTCTTCTCCTCCCCATGCTCTTTCTCTCTTTCTCATAAATAAATGGAATCTTTAAAAATTTTTTCATTCCTTAATAGAAGTGGTAATTTCCATTTTGGGGATAATTGGCCAATTTCATCTAACTTACCAAATTTTTCTGTAGAGATTTATAGAATTCCCTTATTTACCCTTCCCCATTCATATTATTCCCTCTTAATCTCTGCATAATCTGTAGGGATATTTCTTGTTTCATTCATGATACTGGTGATTTGCATATTATCTCTTTTTTTCTTTCTGTCTTGATAGAATTTTGTTAATTTTGTTGATTTTTTTCATAAAACCAGTTCTTTGATTCATTGCTTTAATTATTTATGTTTGTTTTCAAGTTTATTTACTTATGCTTTTATCTTTATACTTGTGCTCTTTCTACTTGCTTTGGGTTTACTTTGGTTTTTAAAAGAAAATTCTTATTGCTATAAAGTTCTCTCTCAATACTGCTATAGCCCAGTCTCACAAATTTTGACATGTTGCATTTTTCATTTTCACTCAAATCAATGCATTTTTAAAATCCTCCAATGCATTTTTAAATTTTCCATGAGATTTTTTTTCTTCAACTCAGGGACTTTTGAGGTGTGTGTTTGGAGATTTTTCTGCTATCCTACTATATCTTTTCCTGCTAACTTTCTAGTTTGGTTCCTTATGGTTGGAAAACACACTCTGTATGATTGCATATTTTAAAAATTGGTTGAGGTTTCTTTTATCTCACAGGATAGCATCTATCTTGGTGTATGTTCTGTGAACACTTGAAAATAATATGAATTCTCCATTGTTAGATGGGGTGGCCTATAAAAGTCTATTATATCCTGTTTGTTGATGATGATTTTCCATTTAGTCATTTTATTAACTGCTAAGAGAGGAGTGTTTGATTTCTCTAAATATGAGTATAGAATTTTCTATTTCTTCTCTCCTGTCACTTTTTCCTTTATATATTTTGCAGCTCTGTTATTCGTGTTAAGCTTGCTCTGTCTTCATGGTGGATTGAAACTTTTATTGTCAAATAAAGTCCTCCTCTGTCCTTAGCAATTTTCTTTGTTCTCAAGTCTACTTTATCTGACATTAACATAGCATTCTTGATTTTCTTTGAATAACATTTTCATGATATATATTATTCAATCCTTTTACTTTCAATCTTTTTTATATCACTATATATTTGAAATGATTTTCTTATAGACAACATAGCTTTTTTTCTTTTAATCCTCTCTCTACCTTTGAATTGGTATATTTCGATCACTTACATTTATCTCTGCTTTTGAACTGGTATCTTTAGATCACTTACATTTAATATAATTACTAATATATTGGGCATAAATCTGCCATTTTATTATTTTTAACATGTTATTATTTTTAACATTTTATTATTTTAAATGTTCTAATAATTTTAATTGAAATATAATTGACATATATAGTTACATCAATTTCACATATACAGCATAGTGATTAAACAATTCTATATACTATACTGCATTCAACAATCTTTTCCATTTGTTCTCTCTCCTTTCCATTTCTTTGTTTACTTTTTTTGCCTTTCTGTGAATTACTTCTTTTTTTAAGATTTTATTTATTTATTTGATAGAGAGAAACATACCAAGAGAGGGAGCACAAGCAGGATGAGTGGGAGAGGGAGAAGCAGGCCTCCCATGGAGCAGGAAGCCCACCACGGGGCTCAATCCCATGACCCTGGGATCATGACCTGAGTGGAAGGCAGATGCCCAAAGACTGAGCTACACAGGTACCCCCATTTTTTTAGAATTTTATTCTTACTTTTCTATGTTTTTGAATGAATTTCTTTCTGTAATTTTAAATGGTTGCTCTAGTAACTATACATAACATAGTCACTAATGTTGACATTTTATCAGTTTGCATGAAATGTAGAGACCTCTGTCCCTTCACATTCCTATATCCTCTCCATTTGTAGTATACACACATAATTAATAATTAACTACATCAGTGTTATGATTGAGTTTTGCTTCAACCATCAAACATAATTTAGAATAAAAACAATAAGAAGAAAGTCTATTGTATTTGCTCATATTTTTGGCTATTGTGTTCTTTCTTCATTGTTCCCCTTGTTTTAACCATTATTTTAGGGTAGCTCTGCTGGCAACAAATTGTCTTAGTTTTCTTCATCTGGGAATGTTATTTCCTTTTTATTCATCAGGGATTTTTTTTCAGTGGATATAGGATTTTAGGATGATGGGTCTTTCCTTTCAGCATTTTAAAATGTTGTGACAGTACCTTCTGGTCTTCTTGACTTTTAATGAGAAATCTGCTGTCATTTGAATTACTTTTTCCCTATAGTCATTTCTCTGTAATGATTTTTAAATTTTTTTTCTATTATTTTGTTTTTGACTATATGTGTCTTGTGTGATTTGGGGTTAATTATTTTGAGGATTCCCTTAGCTTTTTGAATCTGTAGATTATATCCTTTTCCAGGTTTTGGAAGTTTTTAGCCCTTATTTTTTAAATTACTTTTTCAATCCTGCCTTGTTTCTCCTCTCTTTTGGGATTCTAATGGCGCAAATGTTAGATCTTTAAGTACCTTAGGGCCCTGATATTCTGTTTTGTGCTTTTGTTTTTTGGTTTCTTTGGTGTGTGTGTTTTTTTTTCCTATTTTCTTTTTTTTTTTTTGTCCTATTGGGAAATAATTCTATTTTTTTTCAAGTCATTGATTCTTTCCTCTCTCCACTCTTTTCTGTTGTTGAGCTGATCCAATGAGTGTTTTATTTCATTCATGGTATTTTTTTCTGTTCCAATTTTTTATATGGTTTTTCTTTATAGTTCTATTTCTTCACTCATATTTCCATTGTTCATTTTGTTTTATTCTTTCATTTTCTTTAGATTATTCATAATGACCCTTTGAAATATTTTCAATGTAACTTCTTTAAAATCTTTGTCAGATAATTCTAACATGTTTATTGTCATCTTGGTATTGGAATTTATTTCTTTTCTTCCCAATCCACTTGAAATCTTTCTGGTTTGCGGTCTGATGAATGATTTCCAATTGGAACTTGAATATTTTGGTTATTATAAGACTTTACATCTTATTTAAATCTCTCTTTTAGATGACTTCTTCTGCAAAATATATGAAGGAACAAGTGATAGAAATGAGAGAAGAAATAGAAAATTCTACACTCATATTTAGAGAAATCAAACACTCCTCTCTTAGTAGTTAATAAAACTACTAAATGGAAAATCATCATCAACAAACAAGACATAGCGGACTTTTTTTAGAACACTCCACCTAACAATAGAGAATTCATATTATTTTCAAGTGTTCACAGAACATACACCAAGATAGATGATATCCTATGAGATAAAAGAAACCTCAACCAATTTTTAAAATATGCAATCATACGGAGTGTGTTTTCCAACCATAAGGAACCAAACTAGAAAGTTAGCAGGAAAAGATATAGTAGATACCAGGTATTGATAGAAGTTTGAGTGACTACTTGCCCTCTTTTGACAACAAAGGAGGGGATGACTTCTAGTTACTGCTGAATAAGGATGGGAATCTGAGTTCCTAACTAGGCTTCCTTCTACATATCCTTGCCTGGGAAGTGTAGAAGTGACTCACTACTACTTCTCATGGGTTTTCCACTGATGCTTTGGAGGGGTGCTCACTATCACCTATAGGGAATGAACGTCTCCATTCCCTACCCTTACTCCATTCCCTATCTTTACTAACACCACCATAGTGTAGATGTTTGAGTGTCTCATTACAACCTTGGAATGATTGGAAGTTTATGCTCTCTGCTAGGCCTCTGTTGGAAAGGTTAGGAATGGGGCACAGTTTTTCCATGGCATTAGTCTGTAGTGGAGCAATTACTACCTGGAAGTTTTCTGTCTTGCTAGAATGCCTCTCTTCAGAGAAAGCAGACTTTTTTTTTTTGCAGGGGTCGGGAGGTTGTGTACAGCCTTTGGCATTTTCAGATTGCTGACTTCTTTCCCTATACTTTTGAGATATGTGAGGCAAAAAGAAACCCCAGGAATTTATCACCATGTTGTTCCTTGTCTCACTATCATGTCTATCTTATTCTTACCACCTTTTAGAGTCTCTTATGTGTGCTTCATATATAATGTCCAGGGATTTTATTTGTAGTAAGTGGGAGAAATAAGGGAAAGAGTATGTATACACCATCTTCCTGGGCTCATAGGTCCACTGTTGGCCTTATAAAACAAGAAACAATGTGATTTTTCTTTTAAGAATTGTAAATGTGGCCGCTTTTAAGAGCAAATAACTTAGGGTTTCCAGAATGCTACAAAGAGCACTGTTTCCAGCCATTTTGATTATTTTATAATTGCCTTGTTTTAATGTTTATTCAAAGAAATCTTACAAATTACCAAAAAAAATGCTACATACACAAAAGCAAGAATTTGGAGCAAATGTAGTGAGGTGATATAAACGTGCATGTAGGGTGACCTGAATAATTATTAGAAATGGGCTGGAATTTCTCATTAAACTCAATGCAAAAATAGAAATTTGACAAGCTACATGAATATTCTTTTCCCTAAAATAATAATGAAATTGTAACTAAGAAGTGGTAGAAACATTCTTGGTCTTGAGAACTAAGAAAATGAGAACAGATTCCTAAATCCTCATGAGGAAGACTCTATATAATGAAGTAAATCACACCTTCATCAACATACTCTATTTAGGGTGACTCTGTGGTCTAAAATCAGTCAATACAGGATGTTTTTGAGAATTAAAAGGGCACTATCAATAATTATGCTAGCACAATAGTATAAACTTGAACTGTCTTTGGAAAGCTGGGGCTAAATCCACCATATAACAGTAACAGGGGCTGTTGGGCATCATGAGCCTCATAGTAGGTCTCCTTCCAAGTCTAAATTCAGTTGAGCATACACACCCAATGTTAGGAGAATGCTGTATGTACCATTCATAATTTTTCATAATGTCAGCTGATTTCATAATTGAAAATTAGGAAAACATTTTTTTTTCTTGTGTGTGTGATCTTTCCTACTTGTGATTCAAAGTTCAGCCACTACCTTGTAAATAACATACCTGGGACATGGTTCTTGTCTGTAGTGAATAATATTTTGCTCATTAACTGGTAAACTGAGTAAAACCTATTAGTTACAATCTCTAAAATTAAATTCATTCACTTGGGTAAGAAATGAGTTCTTCCAAGTCAAAGAAATGTATCCCAATATCTTATCCAAAAACTTGCCACATCTTGCAAAGTACAAGATGCTAATAAATTTAATGTGAGGCATGGACTCAGATTGTGTCACTGAATTTCACAAGAAAAAGTTCCCAAAATGACAGAGTCCAGCTAGCTTTTAAATGCCAGTCTAGCTAACTTTTAAATGCTTCCTAATTCAGAAAGTTGATAGGCAGTAATATCACATTACTATCCATTCTGTCCTAGTAATGTTAAGGGATTACACAGTGCTCTTTACATTGAAGAGTGTGCCATGCTCAGAAAAAGAGAGATCAATCCAGAAAAATATTCCAGTTGTGTTACATGCAGTTGGATGCCTCTGAGATGGACAAGAAAAGCACTGTTATGAACTGAATGTTTGTGTGTCCTCCTGCCCCCCACAAATTCATATGTTGAAATTCTAACCCCCAATATGATGATATTATGAGGTGGGTCTCTGGGGAGTAATTAAGTAATGAGGGCAAATCCTAGTAACTAATCAGGGGAGTAGTGCCCTTATAAGAAACAGGAGAGCTTCCTCACACTTTCTCCTCTCCTTCCATGTGAGGCTACAATGAGAAAGATATTATTTGCAAACAGGACCCCAAAAATGGGTCCTCACAAGAAACTGAATCTGTCAGGTCTTTTATTTTTGACTTCTCAGCATTCAGAACTATGAGAAATAAATTTATGTTGTTTAAACCATGCAGTCTAGGGTGCCTGGGTGGCTCACTCCATTAAGCATCTGCCTTCAGCTCCAATTGTGATCCCAGGGTCCTGGAATTGAGTCTTGTGTTGGGCTCCTTGCTCAGTGGGGAGCCTGCTTCTCCCTCTGCCCCTCCCCTTGCTTGTGCTTGTGCTTCCTCTCTCTCTCTCTATCAAATAATTAAAAATAAAACCTTTTAATAACTTAAAAAAATGCAGTCTATAATATCTAATTACAGCAGGCTGGACTGACTACCAAGGGCATACAGTGATGTCCCTTGTTAGGATCTTAACAAATATACCTGCATTCACTGTAGCATGGGTTTAAATTGTACCTGCTGAAGGTAAACAACAGTATGAAACAGAAGGAAAATAATACATAAATTCAAATGAATAAGGAAAAGAATTACATTAATGGGGATTCTGAAATATTGGGCAGCGGGCCATGTTAAAGAGAAATTGTTTTGACACTTGTTAAAATATCAAAGAAGACTAATTTAAGACTATTGCAATTGGGAAAAGAGCTTGAATTCAACTCTGAATACAAAAGGGACTAGTGGGGATTTATAGCCAAAAACAGGGTAGGAGAGTGGATAGGAAATTATTAAGGAGAACTTGTTTGTGTATTAGGAGAGGGGGATGAGAAATGACTGAACATCAAGGGATGAGGGGTTTTCACTTAATTGACTTAGCAGAATTTCTTGGCAAAATTGGGCTAGGCAGGTCAAGGTCGGGTCAAGGATGAGAACTTTTGGAAAAACATCTCAGAGAAACCTGACTAAATTTAGTTAAGGAGGGAGTGCTCATTAGCCAGGGGCTTTGCTCACCTTATAAAATATTCAGATAATTAAATAATATTACAGGGATGGTAATTTTCTCATTTGACATTTAGTGGGACCCCCCTACTCTCCATCAGGTAACTCTGAACATCCTCCCTAATCATAAGTAAATGCTGTATCCAAGATGTCTTTAGGACTGTCTTCCTCGTGCTGGATTCAACGTCCTACAGGCCCTGCCCCTGAAGTCTCCTCCACCCCACACCACAGGCAGTTGTTAGGTGGATGCAGCCCCAGGTCAGCAGTCTGGTCTCCACTGATCACAGCTCCCATATTTTACCCAAAGGAAATTCTGGCCCTCTGGCTGCTGCGAGATCTCCCTTCTCTCCTCAGCATACTCACGCTCCCAAGGGGTTTTGCTTCAGTTTGTTTTTAAAGATGATTTCCTCTGTGGAGAGAGAATGAACTAAGATTTCTTGAGGTAAAAAGACCACCATCTCAGAATTTTGAAAGCAAACAAAAAATATGTGGTATGAAGGAAGAAATGCAAGAGACAAAGGCAGGGGCCACCAAGTGAGAGGCTTTACTTCATCTGTGAGAACAACGGAGGATGGTCTGATGGTCCATGGGCACTTGGATGGGAGTACAGTTGAGGAGGGAGGAGGTATATTGTGAATCATACATTGGAAACTAAAAAAAGATCATTTGAAAAATGATCCTGAAGCGATGTCTTTGAAAGAGTTCACCCCATTTCTCCAATAAAATGTTTCAGATACATAAAGACGTCGTAGGGTCTGTCCAGGGAAGTGAAACATTGGGTCTCTCCCCATGATCAGAGATTTGTAACATTTGGGATGCTTGTCAGCAAGTTGTATTGATCACAGAGGTGGTGTAACTTCGCCAGGTAAAGCTGTCTTACTCTTAAGTATATAGAGAACAAGAAGCTCCCACAATATGAAGTGGAGACTGCCACGTCCTGGTTCTGTCTGATAGGTGGGCTCCTTTCTGCTGTGCTTCACTCTCTGAGTATCTTTTCCCCATTGCTAACAAACAGGGTACTAGACAAGTTCCTGTCCCTCCCTATATCCCAGGCATGAGGGGAAAACAGGTATTGCAAGAACAGGGAAAAGGTGTGGTAGGGCATGATGGTTTCTTTTTACAAATCTTTTCCTCTTAGAAAGTCCTTAAATAAAACTACTGTTCTAGACCCAAAAGAAATACCCACTTGTAACCCAAGCACTTTCCAGTTTACCATTCCATAAGATGTACAATGGAGAATGCATCACATGAGGAAAAGGAATCTGGCAAGATTTGTCATGGGCACTTACCACCCAAGTTACCATCAAGACCTCTGCTTGCTAGATAGAGCAAGTGAGAAATGTGTACCAGAGAGGCAGAAACTCTTGATGACATGGGGATAACCTCTGTGATGGAGGGAGTGGAGTCATCAGCCCCTCAGAGCCAAACCTGAGCAAACAGAGGCATGGGGGAAGCTGGGCTGCCTACTTGCTCTGGATTCCACACTTCCCAAGTCAAGCTTTGTCCACTTTTAAGGGAGCAAATAAGTATTATCCTAATACTCTAGCATTAATAAGCTAATATGCATGATATGTACCACTGAGCCCTTGATTGTTTAACTAGAAGCTCATTTGAACAGACTCCAACTCACATTCTGAGTTGGGCCCAGGCTTCAGACAAAGGTGGGAATTTACAGCTGGATTTCAAGGTCAACTTCCTCTATTGTGGTGTAGAGCTTCAAATAAAATATTTACTGCAGGCATCTGATTCTGATTTAATTATCTTTTCCAACAAGTGCTGCCTGGGCTTGACAGGCAACAGAAAAAGCAAGTTAATCACAAGCATCTGCTCATTAGCATATTCTTCCCATAATTACCCCAGTGCTGCCATCACAGCTGTGCCCGCCCCACAGGTGCAGCACCAGAAGGGGGTTCAAGAGAGGGCTTGGGAGGGGACTCAGTTGACTCCTGGACAGGAGCCCCCTCACTGCTCATCTTGGGCCAAGGGCAATGTACCTCTGCCTGACAACAGCCCTGGAAGAGAAAGCTATTTTCAATGCCCCATAGGGTTCAGGGAGAGAAGCGCAGTCTTCACCACCACCGTATTGCAATACCTGGAGCCAACATGTGCCTGTTTTCCTGGTGCCAAAGAAATCCGGTCTGATCAGTTACCTCTGTTCCATATTTGATATTTTGGTTAAAAATAAACCACTCCACAGTCCTTCAACCTTTTTGCGAGATCTTTGGATACACACACATACACACACACACACACACACTCCACCCTTACCTCTGGCCTTTGCTCACAGTGTCCTCCTGGAACCTCCTTTTTCTCATATGCACATGTCTAATGCTACTTCCCCACCAAGCCAATTTAAATGCACCCTCCATCAATTTCTGTCTTCAAATCTGCAAACTGTAAGTAATCTGTTAATCTCTTAAACTTTACCCCTTTTACAACATTTATTTCCTTCTTCTCATATGATAGCTGTTTATGTATAGCTAATCAACTGTTCTGGAGTATTTCCAACAATTTCCACAATATCTCCTATCTCATACGTTGTTCTACAATGTGACTTTGACACTCTCAGTTGGAGACAGGATTTTTTTCCCTCATCTCTTGAATCTTACCTGGTCTTGTGATTGCTTTGACCAATGAAAGCAGTAGAAGTGAAGTTCCTCACTTACCAAGTCCTGGAGTTAAGAAGGAACGGCAGCTTTTACTTTTATGCTCTGGGAAAAGCCAGCTACTATATAAACAGTCCAGCTAGTCTGAGACCATCATACTGTAAGGAAGACCAAGCTAGTCATGTGGAAAAGCCACATGGAGATACCTGGACAGTCCCTATATTCCAAACACCCACCTGAGGCATCAGACACCTGAGTTAAAAATCCGTCTTGGATATTCCAGCCCTAATAGATACAACAAAGAGCAAAGATCAGCTGTCCTCACCAAGCGCTCCCCAAATTGCAGGATACCAAACAAATAAATAACTATTGTTATTTTTAGCCACGGAGTTTTGGGGTAATTTGTAATGCAGCAACAGATGCCAGAGTAGTTGCCTTTACTAGATCAGAGTGTGGATGGGCTCAGGCTTCTGCTGGTTCTGATTAACACCCTGGTTTGGGCCCTGAGGCACTGAGACCTTGAATAAGAGACTTGACTTCTCTCTCTGCCCCTGATTTCTCCTCCAAAACATAGGACAACAATAACAGGAGAATTGAATAAAGTAATGAATGGGGAGTATTTTAGAACAGTGCTTGCTTAAAGTCAAGCCTCAATCTGTGTTAGTAATTATCCTACTATTCGTTGACAGCAAGCTACTTGGAGACAGGATGCTTCATGTTTTTCATCTTTATTACCTGCAGAATGCTGGCAGAGCTCTGAGGAAATAGAAAGCTCTGAAACACACTGGCTGAAAGAAGGAATGAATGAACAAACTGCTGCTATTTTTTTCAAGGCGTAAGAGTTTAAGAACAATAAGAGAAAGCACTTGAGGGATCCCAGACTTCTCTCCTAATCACGGAGTTATTCTGCAGAACCCAAACCCCTTCAACAATCATGCTCCTTTTGAGGGCAATCACAATAATTTGCCATGATTTGGGGAAAGAAAAATATTCTATTCTCCTATAAATCCAATTTAAAGTCATCTTGTTGCTGTCAAAACAAAGTATATTTGGTTACCTCCATAATTTACCATTTTGAACTAGTTATATAAATTATGATATATCTATGCAATGAAATGTTTTCACAGTTGTTGAAAAATAATGAGGAAATATCCATACACACACATGGAAAGATCTCACAAGATACATTTTTAAATGAACAAAAGGAACTGGATGGTGTGAAAGAACGGCCTGGTTGGTATCAAAATGGGGAGGTGTAAATATACTTCCATTCATAGAAATTCAAAGAACACACACACATACCAGAGGACTGACCTGTGGGAGTTAAAGGGCACATTTACTTTTTATTTTTTTATACTTTACCATAATATTTGCCTTCTTTTTCTGCTATAAATTTGTTTCATTTTTATAATAATTTTAACAATTATTTTTAAAGATTTTCTTCTCAGTGAGCAAGATGTGCAGAGATGTATTTATTGTCCCTGTAACACCTGTGTGGGCAACAAGCATCTCATGGTAGTTATTCTGATATTTTGAGATGAAGGTGAAGTTTGGTTGTTGGGGAGATATTAGCTGTCTTTGGTATTCATTGCCTGAGGCTGCTTTAACAAATGACACATGGCCACAGAAAGTCATTCTTCACAGTTCTGGAGGCCAGAAGTACTAGATTGGTCACACTGGGTCAAAATCAAGGTATTGGCAAGTCAAGCCCCTTTCAGAGGCTCTGCAGGAGATTGTCCTCCAGTTCCTGGTGGCTGTCAGCAGTCCTTGGCTTAAGACAGAATTACTCCAGTCTCTGGCTTCATTTTCACACCAGCTTCTCTTCTGTCTGTGAATTTCCCTCTGCTTCCCTTTTATGAGAACACATGCAATTGCATTTAGGGGCCACCTGATGATCCAGGATAATCTCCCATCTCAAGAACCTTAACTCAATCATCTTCAAGGAGTCTGTTTCTAAATAACAGTAACATGGACAGGTTTCAGGGATTAGGATGTGGATATTTTTTGGTGTTGGTTTTTCTGCCTACAACATCTGCTATTTGCTGGAGGTCCAGATGCATGCATGAAGTCATTCATGAATCCCACAAATATTTAAGTACTTTCTCTATCTAAAAACTACAAAAGCTCAGCTCCTAGATTTTGAAGAGCTCTGTTATTTTTCTAGCAGGGATTGAGCAAAAGTGGACATTCATGAGCCAGTGTCACCCCCACCAACTTCCTAGAGGAAGCAACATCCACCTCTTTAGGGACAGGAAAGGAAGATCTGACTGAGTGATGGCCATTGGTCCCTTTCGGCACAGAAGGGGGTGACCTGGACTTGTCAGAAGCCATCAGAGGAAGGCATAATGGTTCACCTGGGCTTTCCTGGAGCTACACACTCATTTCCAAACTAAACGTACTTCATGCACCCAGTCAGCTATTAAAGTGATCCGGCCATGCCCTGGCCTCTCTTTACAGGGTTATTCCACATCTTGCCCTCCATCCTGCAGGGGCTGACTGATGCCAAGGATATTGGTCTAAAAACCACAAACACTCAGGGCTCTTGTGCTTGTGGAGCTTTTTATTTCATCTGAAAAACCATTCTCCAAGCCAAGTACTTTTCTTAGGAAAAAAAAAAAGAAAGAAAGAAAGAAAATACAAGCACTGAAAGGGGTCTTTATTATCTGCTTAGCAACAGTTTGCTATAAATAAAAGTGTCTTGTTTTTGCTTTTTTTATGATTAATAGCCCAACATTCTCACAAAAATATTAGCCTTGCTGGCATCCCAATTTCTTGTTAGTAGTCATCAGTCTGGATGATTCCACAACATTTCTCTAAATGCAAATTGAGTACATGAAGTTTTAAACAAAACAAATGCTGTC
Organism: Mellivora capensis; assembly: GCA_004024625.1. Classification (NCBI taxonomy): domain Eukaryota; kingdom Metazoa; phylum Chordata; class Mammalia; order Carnivora; family Mustelidae; genus Mellivora; species Mellivora capensis. The sequence continues at coordinate 26,684 of PISX010018665.1, read as the reverse complement.
TCTTGTGACACACTCATACACTAAATTATCAGAGATGCAGCATTCATGGCCATAAATTCCTTATCTCTGGCCAAATATTTAAAATGTATTTTCATCAGTTTTGCCAACTGAAGACTTTTACTCTGAAATCTGTCATTTGCACTCTGCTACTAATGACACCAGGCCTCTTCATATATATACCCGGTGGGAAAACCACAAAATTGGTGCTAATATATATGAATACTAACTGTGAAATCCCACTGTGCTTGACATTCTTTGCTCTACCACGAGACGTAGGTGCCATTTTCTCCATTCTGCAGTTAAGCAAACTAACGCACAGATCTATTTTAGGAATTTTTCAGGTGTGGAGAGTGAGTGAGTGGAAAACGCAGAATTTGAGCCAGGATTTCAAAACATTTCTGTCTGACTTGAAGGCCAAAATTCTCAATCATCATTACTAACTACTCCATCGTCAGTGGTCACAAGAACCCACAGACATGAGATTGTCGTCCTGTGATAAGAACATGGAAACTGAGATCTAGGACAAATAGGCTGTTCCTTACTTTCTGAGTATAGGGGAAGAGGGAACTGCTCACCCTCATGTCTTTATTGCAAGAAAAGAATGTTTCTTCCAAGATAGGAAATATGCCTAAAGTTTAGTGAACAATTATTATATCAAATGTATTATATTAGAGGGTCTTATAGTCCTAGAGCTGCTTGGAATAAAGACCTGGAGATTTAATATAGAATTATGAACATTTTGTGGGGAAAGCTGACATCATCTTTGTATTCTGTAGGTGTTAGATGACATTGATTTAAATATCAGCAAAGCACAAAGTGCCACAAGACAGAAGAGTAACAATCTCTTCCCAACAGGCAGGGTCTAGTAACCACAGGGACAGGTATTGCCATCAGTCCACTTGAAATCCTCTCTGATCACTTGCTGAGCCCTGCTCCTCTGAGACAGGATCAGCTTATGGGCTTTTCTCTGGCTGTCTATGGGTAGAATGTTGTTTACTTTCAAAAAGGTAAAGACATATGTGAGGGCTCCTCAGAAAAAAAACTCTTAAAAAGAAAAAGACTCCCTCCTCAGGATTCAGAAAGTGAACTGTATCAAGAACAAGGCTTTCCACATTAGATAAAAAGTTGCTTTCCTAGAGATGCAAAAGGGGGAGCAAGTGTGATAGGCAACTGATTGGCAGAGGGTTATTTGGGACCTCATTCCAGCAAACTCACCTATATTCCAAAACTACATCAGTTATTTGTTTGTTTGTTTTTTAGTAGGCTCCATCCCCAAAGTAGGGCTTGAACTCAACAACCCTGAGATCAAAACCTAATAAGAGATCAAGAGTGGGATGCTGAACAAATATGAGTCACATAGTCACCCCCAAGGGACTTTCATGAGCAATACCTCATTTTATTTTTGTAATCAAGTTTAACTTAGGATCTAGTAATCAAGATCTTCTTTACAGTTTTTTTTTCTCTCTATTGGACACCAAATTCAACAGATATGCTTGTCTTTCTGAAGTAGTTTTGGCTCTTGGCGCCATTTTGTCACAGAATCTCCATTGTACGAGCACCTACCAGTATTTAAGTTCCCATTGTCAGCTGGCAAGCAGAAGAAAGAGCATCTGAACCCAGGGTAAAAACCCAAGCTGTCATCCACTAAAGTCCTCTGAAGTATTAGCTGCTACTATTCTTGCTATAGCCTGCTAGTAGGACTAATGTTTAGTCAGCCAATGGTGAAGGTATGACAACAAGTTGACATCTTTAACGTCAGAGCACTTTAAGAATATTCAAAAGAACTCAGGGTGAAAGGAATCTTAAAACTGTTAGTAAATGCAGGGGCGCCTGGGTGGCTCAGTGGTTAAGGCCTCTGCCTTCGGCTCAGGTCATGATCCCAGTCCTGGGATCGAGCCCCACATCGGGCTCTCTGCTCAGTGAGGAGCCTGCTTCCCTCTCTCTGCCTGACTCTCTGACTACTTGTGATCTCTGTCTTTCAAAGAGATAAATAAAAATCTTTAAAAAAAAAAAACTGTTAGTAAATGCAGATGCTTTGCAATATTAAAGTACTATTGAGCATTTATACCTGGGAAGCTGGTGGCCAATTATAATCCACTTTGAGTAAGGTCAAAGTTTCTCAGACAGAGTAAGATCTTATCAAACTTAATAACCCAGTGGTGGTATCTGGCTTCTTGACCTCCCTGAGGTCATTATCATAGCTAGCATTCCTTCTTTCCTGAAATCCTTCCTTTCCTTCTGATTTTCTTTTCTTTTTTCTTCACACCCTAATTCTCTGTCTCTTTTCTGATGCTTCTCCTCTGTTCTGGTATCACCTTCTAACTATGGGCATTTGTTGAGATCTGATACCTCCTCTTTCTCTAGTCTTTATTGTTGTTTCCACTCCAAGGTCAATGGTTCCTAATACAGTCTTGTGCTCTGCCTGGCCAGAGTCCAACTTCCCTCCTCTTGCCCTTGATACCTCCATATCTCTGCCATCCTGGCCCACATCAGTTTCAGCAGCATGGATCACACTGTACTTGACATCTTTCCATCTAAGACCACCTCCATTCCCAGGTTTTCCACTTCTATCAGCAGCAATGCCATCACTTACCAGTCACCCGAGATCAAAAGATTCAAGTTACTCTATTCTCTGTATTTCTTATAGTGGCCATATGTTCAAGAGTTTCTGGAAACAACTCTGAACTCAAATCTTCTATTTTGTTGTCTGACCGTGTGTTGACCCCTTCATCATGATTTTGGACTGAGAAGACAAGAAGCAATAGTAAGTGTACCTGTCAGTGGGGTGGCCTGATGGCCTATTGTTTCTCTTATGTCCTTTGGATATTAGTCTTATTTCTAGTTACCACTGCAAGAGTTTTTGTTCTCACTCTCAGATTCTGTAATGCCACCCCCCTCCACATTTTCACAACTCCATCAAGTGGACCCTCCAAAAATAATTCTTTTTTTACTTTCTTAGCAAAAAGCTCCATAGGACCATTCCATTGCCAAACAAATAAATTTACCTTCTTTGTCTTGGAGCTTCCTTCCTTTGAAGGCTTCCATGTACTCCAGTCCTCACTGCTCTCCCATCTCCCTGAAACAAGTGACAATGACTTTTAGTTTTAGTAGTTAACTGAGGTCTTAAGTTGTTTTGTTTTTTAAGTCTTATCTCTCCAAAAGAGGTTTTAAGATTCTTAAGGACCAGCCTTTCAGTTGTTTTAGGAAGACTCTGTCACATAAACTGGTTTCAGGAGAAGAGTAAGTGTTCAACAAAGATTCTGGGGGACATCTGGGTAGCTCAGTTGGTTAAGAGTCTGCCTTCAGCTCTGGTCATGATCTCTGGGTCCTGGGCTTGAGTCCCACATGGGGGGGGGGTCCCTGCACAACAGAGAGTTGGCTTCTTCCTCTCCCTCTGCCCTTCCTCCTGTTCATGCTTGCTCTCTCTTTTGTTCTGCACTCTCTCTCTCAAATAGATAAGTAAAATCTTTAAAAAAAATTTAAGTGGAGTTTTACAGCACAACTTAATATATGAAATGTGTGTGTCAAAAAAAAAGAAAAGAAATGTGTGTGTCTTTTGTAAGCCAGTCACTCCACATATATACAGTTTTCCTTTAAAGGGGTAAACAATGTCATTATTTTCCAGAACAAGAATAACCACATTATAAGGTTTTATGCAAAAATGTGAATAAGGTTGTCTTGTTTCAGAATAAGAAAAAGAAAAAAAAAAAAAATGCTTGGGGGCGGTTTTCATTTTATGTGTAAACAGTGACATCTGCTGGTGAAAATACAGTAATATTTACAAGAGGTCTGGAAATGCAGCAAAAGGTATTTGCATTTATAAGAAGCACACATTTCTCAGAACAGAATAAGAGTTAAAGAGTTTCCCAGATAAACAAAAACCAAAAGAGTTCTCAGCCACTAAACCAATCCTGCAAAGAATATTAAAGGGTATTCTTTGGAAAGAAAAAAAAAAGTGACAAAGACAAGGAGGATCAGAGGAAATCTTCAGAAACAAAAAAACAAGTAACAAAATGGCACTAAATACCTATCTACCAATAACTACTCTCAATACAAATGGACCAAATTTTCCAGTCAAAATATGTAGGGTGTTAGAGTGGATTTAAAAAAAAAAATAGACCCATCCACATGCTGCCTACAAGAGACTAATTTTCAACCAAAAGACATGCAGATTGAAAATGAAGAGATACAGAACCATTTATCATGTTAATGGACATTAAAAGAAAACCAGGGTAGTAATACTTGTATAAGACAAACTAGACTTTAAAATGAAGATTGTAACAAGTGATGAAGAAGGGCACTATATTATAATAAAGGGACAAGCCAACAAGATGATCGAACAATTATAAATATTTATGCACCTAAGATGAGAGCACCCAAATATATAAAACAATAACAAACATAAAGGAACTCATTGATAATAATGTAATAACAATATGGGATTTTAACACTCTACTTACCTCAATATAAAGATCATCTAAGCAGAAAGTCAATAAGGAAATAATGGTTTTGAATGACACACTGCACCAAATGGACTTAGCAGACATATTCGGAACATTCTACCCTAAAGCTGAATACATATTCTTTTCAAGTGCACATGGGACATCCTTTAGAGCAGATCACATATTAGGTCACAAATCAGACCTAAAAAAATACAAAAATATTGAGATCATACCATGCATCTTTTCTTACCATAATGCTATGAAACTTGAAGTCAGCCACAAGAAAAACTTGGAAAAACCACAAATGCATGGAGGTTAAGGGACATCCTAATAAAAAATGAATGGGTTAACCAGGAAATCAAAGAAGAATTTAAAAAAAATACTTGGAAACAAATGAAAATGAAAGCATGACGTTCCAAAACCTTTGGGATGCATTAAAAGCACTCCCAAGAGGGTATGTAGTAATAGGAGCTTATCTTAAGAAGCAAAAAAAACCCTCAAACTATCAACCATCCACCTGAAGGAATAAGAAAAAGAACAGTGAACAAAACCTAAAACCAGGAAAAGCAAGGAAATAATAAACGTTAAAACAGAAATAAATGATATAGAAACCAAAAAACCAATAGAACATATCAATGAAACCAGGAGATGATAGTTCTTTGAAAGAAATAACGAAATTGATAAACCCCAAGCTAGACTTATCAAAAAGAAGATAAAGGACCCAAATAAATAAAATCACAAATGAGAAAGGAGAAAGAACAATCAATACCACAGAAATACAAATATAAGAGAATATTATGAAAAACTATATGCCAACAAATTGGACCACCTGGAAGAAATGGATAAATTCCTAGAAATGTATAAACTAACAAAAGTGAAACAGAAAGAAATAGAAACCTTGAACAGACTGATAACTGACAAAAAAATTGAATCAGTAATCAAATTCTACCAAGCATTTAGTATATGTGCTGCCGAAGCAAGCACTCTACCAAGCATTTAAAGAAAAGTTAATACTTATTCTTCTCAAACTATTCCAAAAAATAGAAATGGAAGAAAAATTTCCAAATTCATTCTATGACACCAAAACCAGACAAAGACTCCACAAAGACAACTACAGGCCAATATCCCTGATGAATATGGATGCAAAATTCTTGACAAGGTACTAGTAAATCAAATCAAACAGTACATTAAAACAATCTTTCACCATGATCAAGTGGAACTTATTCCTGGGCTGCAAGGGTGGTTCACTATTTGCAAATTAGTCAACATGATACACCACATTAAAAAAGAAAAGATAAGAACCACATCATCTTCTTAATAGATGCAAGAAAATGAATTTGACAAAGTACAATATCCATTCATGATAAAAAAAAAAAACCTCAATAAAGTAGGTTTAGAGAGAACATACCTCAACATAATAAAGGCCATAGATGGAAAACCTACAGCTTATATCGTCCTTAATGTGGAAAAACAGAGCTTTTCCTCTATGGTCAAGAAGAAGACAGAGATTTCCACTATCACCACTGTTATTTAGGATAATATGGGAAGTCCTCACATTAGCAATAAGATAACAAAAAAATAAAAGGCATCTTAATCAGCAAGAAAGAAGTAAAACTTTCACTATTTGCAGATGACATGATATTCTATATAGAAAACCCAACAGACACCACCCAAAAATTGCTATTACTGATACACAGATTCAGTAAATTCTCAGGATACAAAATCAATGTACAGAAATCTGTTGCATTTCTATATACCAATAATGAAGCAGCAGAAAGAGAAATTAAGGAATAAATTCCATTTACAATTGCACCATAAACCATAAGATCCCTAGGAATAAATCTAACAAGAGAGGTGAAAGACCTGTACTCTGAAACTATAAAACACTCATGGAAGAAATTGAAGACAACAGAAAGAAATGGAAAGATTCCATCCATGCTCCATAGATTGGAAGGACAAATGTTAAAATGTCCATGCCACTCAAAGGAATCTACACATTTAATGCATTCCTTATCAAAACACCACCATTTTTCAGAGTTAGAGCAAACAACCCTAAAATGTATATGGAACTACAAAAGACCCCAAATAGCCAAAGCAATCCCAAAAAAGAAAAGAAAAGCAGAAGAAAAGTACAATTCTGTACTTGAAGTTATATTACAAACCCGTAGTGATCAAAACAGTATGGTACTGGCACAAAATATCACATAGACCAATAGAACAGAATAAAGAACCCAGAAATGACCCACATCTATATGGCCAATTAATCTTGGGCAAAGCAAGAAAGAATATCTAATGGGAAAATGATAGTCTCATCAACAGATGGTGTAGGGAAAACTGGGCAGCAACATTCACAATGAAACTGGACCATTTTCTTACACCATACACAAGAATAAATTCAAAATGTATTAAAGTCCTAAATGTAAGACATGAATCTATTAAAATCCTAGAGTAGAATATAAGCAGTAGCCCCTTTGACCTCAGTCATATGAACTGTTTACTAGATATATCTCCTGAGGCAAGGGAAAAAATAACAAAAATAAACTATTGGGACTACATCAAAATAAAAAGCTTTGCACAGTGAAAAAAATAATCAGCAAAACTAAAAGGCAGCCTATGGAATGAAAGAAGATATTTTCAAATGACAGACTCTTAACTCTAGGTTAAATAGGTGATGGGGATTAGGAGGGGACTTGTTTTGATGAGCACTTGGTGTTGTATGGAAGTGTGGAATCACCAAATTTTCACTAGAAACTAACATTACAGTGTGTGTTAACTAACTGGAATTTAAATAAAAACTAAAAAAATATTTTTATTTTTATTTATTTTTTTAAAGATTTTATTTATTTATTTGTCAGAGAGAGAGCGAGTAAGCACAGGCAGGCAGAGTGGCAGGCAGAGGCAGAGGGAGAAGCAGGCTCCCCGCTGAGCAAGGAGCCCGATGTGGGACTCGATCCCAGGATACTGGGATCATGACCCGAGCCAAAGGCAGCCGCTTAACCAACTGAGCCACCCAGGTGTCCCTAAAAAAATATTTTTAAAAATGACATATTACCATTTGCAATGACATGGATGGAGTGAGAGAGTATTATGGTAAGTAAAATGAGTCAGTCAGTGAAAGAAAAATACCATTTGAATTCACTCATATGTGGGATTGAAGAAACAAAACAAAGAGCACAGGCTTAGGGAAAGGCAAACCAAGAATCAGACTCTTAACTATAAAGAATAAACTGGTAGTAAGCAGGTGAGAGGTTGGAAGCGGGATGGGTGAAATAGGTGATGGAGATTAAGGAGTGCACTTGTCATGATGAGCACTGGCTGTTGTAGGGAGGTGTTGAATCACTATATTGTAAATCTGAAACTAATATTACACTGTATGTTAATTAACTGAAATTTAAATAAAAAGTTAAAAAGAAAAAGAAGCACGAATATCTGAGTCTTCTCATTAAGTCCTTCTCTTCACAAGGACACCCACAGGCCACATGAGAAACCCCAGAATAGAGGCTCATACCTGATGGCCATAAAGTATTATTCTGGAACACCATACAATTTAATTAAGACAATGAGTCAATAATTGAATAACTTAACAATTTAATTAAAATTTTTTTCTTTTATCAGATACATTAGCCTAATTTTAACTTTTAATTACCTTCCCCTGTCATACATTTTTCATGTGGTAGATGCCCACTTGGTTTCCCTAAAGAAAGTGCTTATAAGCATCTATCTCATTACGGTTCAGTAATCATGAGTTATTTTTGTTCCTTAATTACATTTTTTGAGCATGGTTGTAAATGATGCCATCAGAGATAAAAGTATTTGAAGCTGAGGACTAAGGTACAAATGTGGAAAATATGCCTGTGAGGACTATCTTTTCAACTCACCACCACTGCATTCCAAGATAAAGTTCTGCTCCCAGGGTAAAGTAAATGTCAAGAACCACACAGCAGTGTGCTTTCTATTCAAATCAAAACAAAAGACAGTTTTTTTGGCCAACTTGACTGCATGGGAGGAAGCCAAATAGCACTATGTTGTTTCAACCCTAAGGACAACTGAAAATCCTTTGCTACCTGAAGCTGAAAATTTGGCATCAGAATCAGAATCTTGTGTGAAAATAGGAACTCTCAGAATTTGCTCTGGCTGGAGAGAAACAAGTTGTCTCCATGAAAGGATTGTTCTAGAGTCACGGTGCCTACATTCCTGGGCTGGGTGCTACTGGGAAAGTGGCCCTAGAATCCCTTTTGGTCACACTTGCTTCTAAGGTCCCCTCACCCTACAATCATATCTCCCATCAGCTTCTGGTTCCATCCATTCTTCCTTTTCTCTCAGATCTGTTCCTGCTTTTATTCCATTCTTGCTGACATTCTCTTCAAGCCCCAGATGCCTCACAAGACCACTGTAGTTATCTTAACCAGACTTCCAACTTCCACCACCCACCTCTACAATAAGATTCCCGAAGCACCATTCTCCTAACCTCATCAGAATGCTACCTTGCCCAAGTGCCCCCATGCCTCAGGATCTCCAGTGGACACTTCACACATGTGATCTCACTGGATCCTCCAAACAAGACCACAAGGTAGGTATCATTTCTATCAGATTGCAGATGTGGTAACTCACGCTCGGAGAACTTAACAATAAACACTGCTTAAAAAGACAGAGCCAGCAGGTCATCTCAGGGTCCTGGGATCGAGTCCCGCATTGGGCTCTCTGCTCAGCGGGGAGCCTGCTTCCCTCTCTCTCTCTCTCTGCCTGCCTCTCTGCCTACTTGTGATCTCTCTCTGTCAAATAAACAAATAAAATATTTAAAAAAATAAAGACAGAGCCAGGATTCTAGCCAGGATCTAGGCAGCATGCTTTTCCTACTAAACCTGTGTCATAGATTTCCCCTGTTGTAAAAGCCTTCATGAACCCCACTCCTACTGAATTCAGCCTAAACCACTTATCCTGGTGCTCAAGCCCTCTGTGGCTTGGCCCTAGCCTGCCTCTTCAACCTTGCTCCAGCTCTCCTCCCCTCCCCTCCACAATTAACATTCCCAGGTCCCACAAGTCTGAACATCCCACACCTACCCATTTGTTCCTCTGGAATGTCCTCTCCACCAGCCAGTCTCCCCTTCCAAAGTCCTGCCCATTCATCAGGACTTCTGTGACGGGATGCCTGGGTGGCTCAGTTGGTTAAGCGGCTGCCTTCGGCTCAGGTCATGATCCCAGTGTCCTGGGATCGAGTCCCACATCCTGCTCCTTGCTCAGCAGGGAGCCTGCTTCTCCCTCTGCCTCTGTCTGCCTGTGCTCGCTCTCTCTCTCTCCCTCCCTCTCTGACAAATAAATAAAATTTAAAAAAAAAAAAGACTTCTGTGGCTCCTAGGGAGAGTGCGTTCATTTACAAATTCTTACTCTTACACAGCACTTGCCTCATTCTCCTATATGTTACAGCTATAAATCTAGATAGAGAGTCTCTCCCAACTAGATTCTGGGTACTTGGGGAAAGAAGCTTTATGTGTTTGTATGACTCCCAATCTTTACAAAAAATACCTCACACTAAGTCAAAGTCAACAACTGTTAGATGGGTGGATAATTGTATGAATATATGTATGGATAAATAGATAGGTGGATGATGGATAAATTGATAAGGAAAGTACCTGATTGTTATTTCTCAGAATACAAGAAAATACATTAGATTTGTAGACATACAAATAGAAGAGACTAGTTATGATGGTATAATAGGGCAATATTGTTTCTGGAATAGCACAAAGCACTTAATAGTTAATATTTTAGATAAATGCTATATCTTTACCCTTAGACTTACAAGTTTATAATTTTCATGAGAGTAGGGACTCACTGATTTGGCACCATAAAGTAGGAGCTCTTACCCAAATTAGAGGGAAATCCACTACAACAAGGTATTTGCTGGAGCCCCTGGAAAGAAGCAAAGCTTTCCATCATTAAGTGAAGGTTTAGAGGACAAGATTCCTGAATACAAGCATGTTTCTTTTTCTCTCTTCTTTCTTTCTTTCTTCTTTCTTTTCTTTTTTTCTCTTTTTTTCTTTCTTTCTGCATTTATTCTATGCAGAATTTACTCCAGGGCCATAAGTTTCCTTTCTTCAGTTTCTCCTGGGATATCTGTTTCTTCTGTGCAACCTCGTCTTCTGGTTTAGGAACAGTCTGCTCTTTTTCAGTAAGGATCATCTCGATGTGGGGCAGGGAGAGCTCATGTATGGGTAATCCAACAATGAGCCCCATAAGTTCTATGCCACATTTTGGGTGGATTTGTTCACCTGGATGTGCTGAATGACCAGAGAATCTATATCTAAACCCTTAAGTTCAACATTAGTCTCTGTATTTTGAAGCATGGGCAGTAAAAATGCAGCACTCTTCTTGGGCCACCAATCTTGTGTCCAATCCCATTGTTTGGCCCGGGCACACCTACCAACTCCACCATTGTAGCAATGGAATGGCACACACTGCTTCTACAAAGTGATGTCTTTCAGATATTTAGTGGCTTATAGGATATGTATACCCCTGATGGCCTGGGTGCTTTCATTTGTGGTCTTAAAGTGCACATGAAGTGTGGACAAAACGCTGTTTCTGTTGTTCCTGGGTGTATTTTGTTCTGTGTGTTAGAGGACACTATGTCCTAAAATTATAAGTAAAACATATATATGCAAAGGTAAAATTGAATAGTGAAAAAAGGACTATAATAATATCTATATTATTTATATATTTATTATATATATTATTTATATATACTTATATATTTTATTTATATATTTATATAAATTTTATATTTATATATATTTATATATATTTTAAATATAAAAATACATTTTTATATTTAAAATATAAATAAATATAATAATATTTATATTATAATTAATATAATTAAAATATAATTTAATATGATTAAAAATATAATAAATAAAATATACATAAAATATATTTTTATATTTATAAAAATATAAATATAAAAATATTTATATATTATATATAATAATATCTATAAAAATATAGGTGTGAAAAATACAAGTTAAAAAGCTAATACATAAAAATAAAATACATAACATGAAAAACTAATGACATATTGTATGTTGGCTAACTGAACATAATTTTAAAAAACAATAAAAAAGATGAACATGAAGATTTGAGCCTTTTGATTTTTTGTAGGGTTTCTGGGTTACGTGAATAGTGAACCATTTTCAGAAGTCACCTCAGGCTGCTTAGAGGGCAGGTTTCCAAACATGGTTCTGCTGTATGATCCTCCCTCAAGTTTCAATTTCCTTTTTGAAAACAGGAATGAAAGTCCCTGTCCCATGGGTTGCATTGGGGAGTAAATGTAATAAGTCATGTGATACTCTCAGCACAGTCACAGAAGGACTCTGTGAATGGCAATTATCAGCACTCATGAATCAGCTATCATTCATGTCTCAGCTTCTGTCTTTCTGGTGATGACTGTAACTCTAAGTCCTTACTAGTGGTCACTAGGCTTTATCAAAGTAGGAAGATATGCACCTCTGATAAACTCAAAGTCAACTTATGGGCAATTTTAATAGAAAAACCCAATTTAGTTGAGGGAAATTTGAAGGGGAGGTGAACCATGAGAGACTATGGACTCTGAAAAACAACCTGAGGGGTTTTGAAGGGGCGGGGGGGTGGGAGGTTAGGGGAGCCAAGTGGTGGGTATTAAGGAGGGCACATATTGCATGGAGCACTGGGTGTGGTGCAAAAATAATGAATACTGTTATGCTGAAGAGAAATTTAAAAAAAAAGAAAAACCCAATTAATTGAAGTTTTTAAAAAATGAGGTGAAATCTAAAAGAGAATTCCATAAATAGAATAGAGAGCCAAGAAATAAGCCCATACATATATGAGCAATTAATTTATGACAAAGTAGACTATAATATGCAGTGGGGGAAAGGACAGTCTCTTCAAAAATGTTGGGGAAACTGGACAGCCACAGGCAAAAAATGAAACTGGACTACTATCATATATCACACACAAAAGTTAATTCAAAATGGACTGAAGACATGAATTTAAGACCTGAAATCATAAAACTTCTAGAGTAAAACATAGAAGGTAACTCCTTGATATGAGTCTTGCAGATGAATTTTGGATTTGATACCAAAAGCAAAGGCAACAAAAGCCAAAATAAATAAGTGGGACTACATCAAACTAAAAAGCTTTTGCACAGCAAAGGAAACCACCAACAAAATGAAAAGGCAACCTACTGAATGGGAAAAAATACTTGCTAATCATATACCTGATAAGGGACTAATAGCCGAAATAGACAAAGAATGCCCACAACTCAATAGCAAAAACAAAACAAAACAAAAAACCCAAACCCAAAACAAAACAAAAAGACAAAAACCCCTAAATAATCTAAAAATGGCAGAAGATTTGAATAGACATTTTTCTAAAGAAAAATGGCATACAGATGGCCAACAGTACATGAAAAGATGCTCAAAATCAGTAATGTCAGGGAAATCTGAATCAAAACTACAAGGAGATATCACTTCATACCGTTAGAATGGCTATTATAAAAATAAGAAATAACACTGTGTCCCCTGTTTCTCTTTAACATAGAAGTCATTAAATTGTAGTTCTAAATTAAAGAAGTAATATTCAGTGGAGTAACAAATAAGATCCCTAACTGATCAGGAAAAATGAGAGAACATTTTTATTTTTATTTATTTTTTTATTTTTATTTTTTTTAAGATTTTATTTATTTATTTGACAGACAGAGATCACAAGTAGAGAGGCAGGCAGAGAGAGGAGGGGAAGCAGGCTCCCTGCTGAGCAGAGAGCCCGATGTGGGGCTCAATCCCAGGACCCTGGGATCATGACCCGAGCTGAAGGCTGAGGCTTTAACCCACTGAGCCACCCAGGTGCCCCAAGAGAACATTTTTAAATTGGGGGTTTAAGAATATTGGGGTGTGTGTGTGTGCCATACATTATAAAAAATATAAGAAATAACAAGTGTTCACAAGGATATGGAGAAAAGGAAATCCTTGTGCACTGTTGGTAGGAATATAAATTGGTATAGCCACTATGGAAAACAGTATGAAGGCTCCTAAAAATATACAAATACCATATGACCCTGCAATTCCACTTAACAACAAAACCACTAATTTGAAGAAAAAAATATACATATTGTAATATATAATATATATAATCTGTGCATATGTATATCTATATATAGATATATATTCTGCATCTCCATGTTTGCTACTGCATTATTCACAATAGTCACAATAGGGAAACAATCTAAGTGTCCATTAACAGATGAATGGATAAAGAAAATGGATATGCACACACACACTCCACACACTGGAATATTATTCAGTCACAGAAAAGAATAAAATTTTTCCATTTATGACAACACAGATACATTTTGAGGGCATTATGCTAAGTGAAATAAGTCTAACAGAGAAAGACAAATACCAAATAACCTCACATGGGGAATCTAAAATAAAAACAAAAACAATCTCTTAGATACAGAGAATTAGGTATTAGCCAGAGGTAAAGATGGGCATTCAGTGAAAGGGTAAAGGGGGTCAAAAGGTATGAATTTCTAATTATCAAATAAAGAAGTCCTGGGAAAGTAATGCACAGCATAGTGACTATAGAGAATAATACTGTATATTTATAAATTATATGGTGATAAATGTTAACTAGACTTAGTCTGCAATATATACAAATGTTGAATCATTATGTCATACATCTGAAATTAGTATGCCATATGTCAATTATACCTCAATAAAGAAAATAAAGCATAAGAGAAATCCATAGATTTCAAGTCAAAGTCCCCATTTAGTCCCTTAAAACCCTACTTCCCTTTGCCCATATTAACATATTATGTTATATTATGTTATACTATGTTATATTATGTTACATTCCATCCCATAATAGTGTTTTAAAGGCATTGGAGTGCCTGAATACTTGAGATCGCCTCTCATCTCCTACCAAGGTTCTAATCACAGCATAGATCCATGGGTGGAGAAGCAACTCTGCATTCCCACAATACCCAGGAATCAGGTCCACCCAGTCAACACATGCCAATGGCCTCTCATCCTGCAGGCTATGCAGCTTTACTGGCAAGGACATCATTCAAGGGCCGCACAGCCTCCAGAAACTGTACCAGAGCCTTAGGCTTTAATGTGCAGGACTGCCCCCATGTTCACCTACTATTTAAGAGCTAAGAGAGGTGATTACTTCCACAGACCAGTCTGCAACAATGGTTCCTCCAGTACAAAAGATACTAGAAACAAAGGAGCCATGCCATTCCCTTCTGAACTGAAAGCTGGGAACTTCAGCTCTCCATCCTAAGGGAAGGACCTGGTAAACATTTATATTGTCAATGAGTTCTCTGCCTGGTGACCATGAGTGACAGAGATCCTCCAGTGCCAGCAGAGGTAAAATGACTTTTGAGTGGATGAACTGGGCTGCAGACAGGCTCATTTTGTACACTATCAAATCATTAAACAAATGTTCATCCACTTCCTCAAGCAAAGCTGGAGAGGACAATGTTGACATTTGGGGGTATCCTCAAAGCATTCAACCTCCTCACCCAGCCACTGCTTGGAGATACACATTAGCTCTGAATCAAAACTACAAGGAGATATCACTTCATACCGTTAGAATGGCTATTATAAAAATAAGAAATAACACTGTGTCCCCTGTTTCTCTTTAACATAGAAGTCATTAAATTGTAGTTCTAAATTAAAGAAGTAATATTCAGTGGAGTAACAAATAAGATCCCTAACTGATCAGGAAAAATGAGAGAACATTTTTATTTTCTCTGGGAGAAAATGGGAATGGGAGAAAATGGGAATGGGAGAAAATGGGAAATGGGAGAAGCTGGGAATATGGTATTGTTCATTGCTTTATTATGTCCTTTAAAACAAGCTTTAAAGCTCAGAAGATTTAGAAAAATGTATATATATATATATATATATATATATATACACACACACGCACACATACTAATATATATATACAGCTTGTACACTTAAGGCAAGAGATTGGTGGTGATAGAACTCCATTATATCATAATGCTATTAGCATGGAGGGGTTTTATTTAAGATTTATTTATTTATTTATTTGACAGAGAGAGAGAGAGAGAGAGCACAAGCAGGGGGAGCAGCAGAGGGAGAGGGAGAAACAATCTCCCCACTGAACAGAGAACTGGATGTGGGGCTCAATCCCAGGACCCCAGGATCATGATCAAAGCCAAAAGCAGATGCCTAACTGACTGAACCACCCAGGCACCCCTAGCATGGAGTTTTGTTTAAATGATTTCTTTTTTTAATATGACAGTTCCATTTTACATTTTTCTCAATACAGTAATGTTGGTGATATTACCAAAGATGACAAAACTCCATATAGTACATGCTGATTGCTCAGAGTCACTTCATTGCCCGATATAGAAATGACTTTTTCAAATTCAAACTGTAATCCTCCCAAACCTCTACTGAGCAAATGAATCACCATCACCAAATATATAACTGGCTGTTATCATCCCTCATAACAAATGGGATCTTTCTTCTACAGACCTCCTCCAGG
Source organism: Mellivora capensis (assembly GCA_004024625.1). Classification (NCBI taxonomy): domain Eukaryota; kingdom Metazoa; phylum Chordata; class Mammalia; order Carnivora; family Mustelidae; genus Mellivora; species Mellivora capensis. Next base: position 10,695 of record PISX010018665.1, on the reverse strand, counting down.
GTGGGCCTCAGGCTGGTCATACTGCAGGCCACTCCCTTCCACCCCAAGTGCCTGGGGTCCTCTGAAACCTCATTGACAGAACTGGTAAGAGACAAGTCTAGGAAATTCCCCAAACCTTTTGTAAGGAGAAACTATCTGTGCAGGCTGGCAGCATTCCCTTTCACCACAGCAAACCTCAGAACCACTAAGAGAGTAGGTAAGTCAGAGAGATGAATGGCAGCAAGGGCCAAGAGAGCAGGCCTAGCTCAGGGTAGGTTTTTTTTTCCCCGTGGTTTTTTTTTTAAGATTTTATTTATTTATTTGACAGACAGAGATTACAAGTAGGCAGAGAGGCAGGCAGAGAGATAGAGGGGGAACCAGGCTCCCCACTGAGCAGAGAGCCCAATGTGGGGCTCAATCCCAGGACCTTAGGATCATGACCTGAGCTGAAGACAGAGGATTTAACCCACTGAGCCACCCAGGCACCCCTCAGGGTAGGTTTTGAGAACCATTTCATGATTACTCCTCTGGAGAAATCACACTAGAAGAAATACAGCCTCACTCCCAGACCCCATTCTGGTTGTGTTTACTGAAAGCTCAACCAAGACTTCATCCTCAGAGAAGAAACCAAAAAGGTTTTCTTTCTTACTAAATGCACTTCCTCCCCAATCCGGGGTAAATGAATGGCATGAAGGAAAGAGAGAAGGAAAAGGTAGATAAACTCCAGATTTTGTAGACATCAAATTTCAAGAAAGTAAATAGAACTGAGCTCAATAATGATCCCAATCTTTCTTTCTTTAGCAAGAATTAAAATAGGAATTAGATAGCTTCTATCTTTAAAAACCTCTAACTAAAGGGCAATAAATCCAATTGTGCATTCTAATCAGTTAATTCAGCTACAGGTACTGTAGTTATATCATGCAAGGTTCTTGGTGGGTGGGTGCTTGGTTCCTGCCTCTATATGTTTCTTGCCTCTCCTGCCTCCCCAGACCAATATGAAGTATGGTTCACTTGGTTCAGCTTCTTTGACCTTCCCACACCTCAGAGAAGAGGCTATTTCTCCAAGACTGGTCCTTGGAAATTTGTAATGCAGAATGTAATGCAGAAAAAAATTGTAATGCAGAGAAAAATGCAGAGAAATATGGAAACTAGAAGCAAGAGGTTAAACAACAGTGGGGACAGGAAGGAGAGAGAAAATAGTCACATCTCAGAGAACCAGGGAGGAGTAATGAGGGAGGAGGACTGAGAATTAGAGCATGTAGAAAATAGAAAAATAAGAAATGAGGAGGACAAAAGGGCTGTATGACAAGATGGATTTCCCATAGACTGGTAAATTGGCACTTTTTTCATGCTTTTCAAGAGATTCAGACTGGTATTTCTTTTGATATTCATATTAGCTACTATGACTGCTAGTCCTTGAATATGACTCTTTAGAGAGAGAAAACCACATGGATCTTGAGCTCATATGATTTTCTTAGTTCTAGTCCAACTATCTCATCTTGCAACTGAGGAAACTGCAGCCAGAGAAGTAAAATCACTGGTTTCAAAAATGCATGGCAGTCTAGCAACAGAATTTTGACTGATTTCCCTTGCTCTTTAGTCAAGTGTAGATTATACCACCCCATACTAAAAATATGCTTGTTCCTAAACATACTCAGACACAGACACATCTTTCCTCCCCAACAAGCTTGCCTCACTTTCTACGTCATGAAAAGATAAAAATTTCACCCCCTTTCTTTAATAGAAAGAAATTAAACTCCTGGAAAGAAAGTGCCTCACCACAATAGAAGATGCTCCCCAAACAAATTAGTTTCTGGGGCTGGGAGCCAGCAACCGTACCTCACATCAACAGAGTAAAGGAAGAATCTTACCTTTTGGAGGCATGCTGTAAAATTAAAAGAAGGAAAGGACAGATGCTTGGATGTTTAAAAAGGTCCTTCTGACTGAGTAGGTCTCACATTTCAACCAACAGATGGCAGTAGCAACATATTATTTTTAAATAAGCACATTGAAGTCCAAAGTTCAAACATAAAAAGAACAAGTAAAATGAAATGTACAATCTTTTTGTTTTCATCAAAATCAAGTTACCCATTCATCCTTCTTGAAGCAACATGGCATTAAAACAAACAAAAATACCTACCTAGCTACTACTAGATAAAATCAACTAACAATCCACTAATAACATGTTACTAACTACGAATTATAAATAACAGTTGCTTTTGTGTTTAGTTTTTATTAGGATTAAAGAACAGTATTCCTCTTGTCTTTTGACTTTAACTAGACTTAAGTGAGTGGTTGAATAAAGTTTGTTTTCCATATGCCAGCTTACTTGAAGGAAAAATAAAAGGAAACTCTTGGTTGCTAATAATTGTTTAAGCACTACCTAATTTTTGGAATTTATTACATTTGTGAGCATTACTAAACTTCCAGTTTTCACACTGAGAAAACATTTATCTTGAAAAGCAGTGACTCTGTCTCTTCATTTGGGATTATGCTTTATTATTTAAGTTATAGAAAAGTCAAGTAGATAATGAAATTTATTGCAATTGCAACTGTATGTTGATATGGAATATCTAGTAAAATAAATTTTTGTGTGTGTTACTGCATAAAAAATACATTTCTGGAACTTTCTTTTTCATTCAATTTTCATTCCCCCTTTTTTCTTTCTTTCCATGATTTTCTGTATATCTAATATCATCATGCAGAGGATAAAAGACTACCTACGCTTGTTCCCCAGCAAGGAGGTATTGCTTTGCATAAACAAACTGTAACCTGGGGTGAGAAACTCAAGGAACTCATTAGCTCTCCTGGATGTTTTAATTTTTGAGGGAAACATAATTACATGTGTAAGACATCCAGAGAACTGTTAGCTCAGATTAAGTTAACTCTGGCATTAGTTCACATTATCTTCCATAATGTCACACTGCTTTTGGTTTGTTGTTGTGATAGTTTTGGAAGAAAAGTAGCATGTCTCATCTAATTTTAATGTTTTAGATGCTGTTAGTACCCAACAGGTGCATCCATATACCATTCATAAGAAATTGTGGTTAAGAATAAAATTAAAATTTTATTTTTTCTTTCAATTTGTACATATTATTCTTCAGGTACTAAGTTGTTAGGACATAAATACTTATTAAGGTGTTTGAAACTATTTCATAAATAGAAATATTAAGTATTCCTTTTGGCTTAGGGAAAAATCACTGGGACATTAAGGGTACAATTAACTGTGAACTGAGAATGTTTGAGACTCTCTAGAGCAAACTATTCACAGAGGTGGGCTGTTTTATTCCCCTCAAAAATTTTTAAAGATATCTCAAAGTATAAATCATGCATTTAAAGAGTTGATATAAAAATCATTGGGAACAAACAGGGCTGCTGAAGAGGAGGGATTTGGGGAGATGGGGTAACTCGGTGATGGATATCAAGGAAGTCATGTGATGTAATGAGCACTGGATATTATATAAGACTGATGAATCCCAGACTTCTACCTTGGAAACCAGTAATACATTGTATGTTAATTGAATTTGAATTTTTTAAAATGTTAAAAAAAATAAAAATAATCTTTAAAAAACTGAAAAGAATGAATCAAAAAGAAAAGAAATGAGTTTGGGTCATTGACTTTCCCACAAATTGATTGATTTCAGGTAATCTCTCTTGGTTTTCTCCTTTCTTGTGTGGGTCAGAGGAGATATTTAAGCATCTAGGATTCTTCCAGGCATTAATGAACACACAGTAAGTGGTAGTAATTATTTCCAAATCAAATCTGTCTTCCCAGGAGAAGAGGGGACCTAAATTATGGGGCCCAGAGCAAAATAAAAATGCAAGGATCCTTGTTCAAAATTATTAAGAATTTCAAAATGATGATGGTAGAGCATTAAGCCAAGCATGGGGACATTCTAAGCATCTTCTGAGGTGCTGCCCCCATACTTTCCCTTATAAATAAAGTCTTAAGGTTTTCCAGTTCATGTGAAACATGAACACCAAAACTTTTCATATTAAATAATAGCTGTGTTAAATAATTATAAACTCATCAGTTATCATCTTAGTCACCATTTGACTGTAGCAATATGTAATATTGTCATGTTCACTAAAAGCTTCCTAGTGATATTCTATTCCTGAACAGATAGTGAGGTCCTTTGGTCAAGGGGCTTAAAGAACAATTAATTTATTTTCCATTCCATAGCCTTCAGACACAACTGGCACATATTAGATGCTCAAGAAGTACCTGTTGACGGAGTGTGATATTGTGATTTATAATAAGATATAGATATATATATTAGATATATTATAGATATATAATAAGATATAGATACATATATCTATATCTTATTTTACTAATTTTCATCAGTCTTTCCTGAATAAACCCCATTAGATTAATGAGAGACTTTGGTTAATGTCAAAGGTTCTTTTATCTTTTGTTTATATATTTATTCATTTTTTAAATTTTAAATTCAATTTAGTTAATAGTATATTATTTTATATAGTATATTATATAGTACAGTATATTATATAGTATAGTATATTGTATATAGTATATTATTAGTTTCAGGGATAGAATTTCATGATTTGTCAGTAGTATATAACACCCAGTGCTCATTAAATCAAGTGCCTTTCTTAATGCACATCACCCAATTACCCCATCCTCATCCCACCTCCCCTCCAGCAACCTTCAGTTTGTTCCTTATAGCTAGAAGTCTCTTACTTGCCTCCCTCTCAGTTTTTTATCTTATTTTATTTTTCCATCCCTTCCCCTATGTTCACATGTTTATTTTTCTTAAGTTCTACATATGAATGAAATCATGTTTTATTCTCTGACTAACTTATTTTGCTTAGCATAAAACCTTATAGTTCCATTCATGTCATTACAAATGGCAAGAATTCATTCTTGTTGATAGCTGTATAATATTCCATTGTGTATATGTATATATCCATCATCTCCTTTATCCATTCATCTGTCAATGGACATCTGGGCCCTTGACATATTTTGACTATTGTGGACATTATTGCTATAAACATTTGAGTATATGTGCTCTTTTGAATAACTACTTTTGTGTCTCTTAGATAAATGCCTAGCAGTTCAATTGCTAGGTCATAGGGTAGTTCTATTTTTTTAATTTTCAGAAACTTCCACACTGTTTTCTATAGTAGCTGCACCAGTTTGCATTCCTGCAAACAATATAAAAGGGTTTCCCCTTCTCTGCATCCTTGCCAACATCTTTTATTTCCCATGTTGTTAATTATAGCTATTCTGACAAGTGTGAGGTGGGATCTCATTGTGGTTTTGATTTGTATTTCTCTGATGACAAGGGATGTTGAGCATTTTTCATGTGTCTGTTAGCCATGTGTATGCCTTCTTTGGAGAAATATCTGCTTACATCCTCTGGCCATTTCCTGACTGAATTTCTTTGTTTGTTTGTTTTCAGGTGTTGAGTTTGATAAGATCTTTATAGATTTTGGATACTAGCCCTTTATCTGATATGTCATTTATGAATATCTTTTCCTACTTGATAGGTTGCTTTTTGTTTTGTTGATTGTTTCCTTTGCTTTGCAGAAGCATTTTATCTTGATTAAGTGCCAATGGTTCATTTTTGCTTTTGTTTCTCTTGCCTTTGGAGATGTGTCTAGTAAGAAATCGCTGTGAATGAGGTCAGAGAGATTGCTGCCTATGCTCTCCTGTAGGATTTTGATGGATTCCTGTCCCACATTTAGGTCTTCTACCCATTTGGGGTTTATTTTTGTGTATGGTGTAAGAAAGTGATCCAGTTTCAGGTGTCTGGGTGGCCCAGTCAGTTAAGCATCTGCCTTCTGCTCAGGTCATGTTCCCAGGGTCCTGGGATCAAACCCCATGTCAGCTCCTACTCAACAGGGAGTCTGCTTCTCCCTCTGCCCCAGCCCCCACTTGTGTGTGCTCTTTCTGAAATAAATAAATAAAATAAATAAAAATCTTTAAGAAAAGAAAAGAAAGCTGTTGGGTTTTATTCTTCTTCATGTGGCTGCCCAATTTTCCCAACATCATTTGTTGAAGAGAGTCTTTTTTCATTGGATATTCTTTTATGCTCTGTTGAAGATTAGTTGACTATAGATTTGAGGGTCCATTTCTGGGTTTTCTGTTCTGCTTTGATCTATGTGTCTGTTTATGCCAGTACCATAATGTCTGGATGATTAACTCTTGGTAATACAGCTTGAAAACCAGAATTGTGATACCTCCAGCTTTGGTTTTCTTTTTCAACATTCCCCTGGCTATTTGGGCTCTTTCTGGTTCCTTACATGTTTTAGAATTGTTTGTTCCTGCTCTGTGAAAAATGCTGCTGTATGTTGATATGGATTGCATTGAATGTGTAGATTACTTTGGGTACATAGACATTTTAATAATATTTGCTCTTTCAATCCATGAGCATTGAATGTTTCTCCATTTCTTGTCTTCCTTAATTTCTTTCATACGTGTTCTGTAGTTTTCATAATACAGATCTTTTAACTCTTTTGTTAGGTTTATTCCTAGGTATCTTGTGGTTTTTGGTGCAATTGTAAATGGGACTGATTCTTTGATTTCTCTTTCTGCTGCTGCTTTGTTAGTGTTTAGCAATGCAGAGGACTTTTGTGTGTTAGTATCTTGTGAATTTGCTGAATTCCTATATCAGTTCTAGCAAATTTTTGGTAGAGTCTTTTAGGTTTTTTAAATAGAGTATAATGGTGTCTGCAAATTGTGAAAATTTGACTTCTTCTTTACCCATTTGTATGTCTTTTATTTCTTTCTGTTGACTGATTGTTGAAGTTAGGACTTCCAGTACTAGTTGAGGGATATACCTGGTCTTTCCTGACCTTAGAGGAAAATCTCTGTTTTTCCCCTTGAGGATGATATTAGTTATGGATCTTTCATATCTAAACTTTATGATGTTGAGGTATATTCCCTCTATCCCTACAGATGGAGGGTTTTTTTTCAAGAAAGGATGTTGTATTTTATCAAAGATTTTTTTTCTGCATCTATTAATATGATCATACATTCTCATCCTTTCATTTATTAATGTGGTATACCACACTGATTGATTTGTGGATATTGAGCCACACTTATAGCCTAGGAATAAATATCACTTGGTTGTGGTGAATCATCCTTTTAATGTACTGTAGGATCCTATTGGCTAGTATTTTGGTGAGAATTTTTGCATCCATGTTCATCAGGGTATTGGTCTGTAATTCTCCCTTTAGTAGGGTCTTTGTTTAGTTTTGGGATCAAGATGATGTTGGCTTCATAGAATGAGTTTGGAAGTTTTCCTTCCATTTCCATTTTTTGGAACAATTTAAGAAAAAAAAGATATTAATTCTTCTTTACATGTTTGTTAGAATTCCCCTGGGAAGCAATCCTGCCCTGGGCTCTTTGTTGGGAGATGTTTTATTACTGCCAATTTCATTACTGGTTATTGGTCTATTCAGATTTTCTATTTCTTCCTGTTTCAGTTTTGGTACTTTGTATGTTTCTAGGAATTTATCCGTTTCTTCCAGGTTGACTAATTTGTTAGCATATTGTTGGTCATAATAAGTTTTTAAGATTGTTTACATTTCTTCAATGTTGGTCATGATTTCTCCTCTTTCATTCATGATTTTATTAATTTGAGTCCTTTCTCTTTTCTTTTTGGTAAGTCTGGCTAGGAGTTTATTGATCTTATTAATTCTTTCAAAGATCCAGCTTCTGTTTCATTTATCTGTTCTACTGTTCTGATTTCTACATCATTGATTTCTGCTCTAATCTTTATTATTTCTCTTCTTCTGTTTGCGTTAGGCTTTATTTGCTGTTTTTTCTCCAGCTGCTTTTTCTTCTTTAAGTGTAGGTTAGCTTGCATATTGGAGACTTTTCTAATTTTGAGAAAGGCTTATAGTGCTATGAACTTCCCTCTTAGGACTACCTTTGCTGTATCCCAAAGGTTTTGAACAGTTGTGTTTTTATTTTCATTTGTTTCCATGAATTTTTTTAGTTCTTCTTTAATTTCCCTAATTGACCCATTCATTCTTTAGGGGGATGACCTTTAACCTTTGAACATTTAAACCAAATGTTTGGACTCTTTCCAAATTTAGCCTTGTGATTGAGTCCAACTTTCAGAGCGTTGTAGTCTGAAAATATGCAAGGAATAATGCCAGTCTTTGAGTATCAGTGGAGACCTGATATGTGACCCGGTATGTGATCAATTCTGGAAAATGTTCCATGTGCACTTGAGAAGAATGTGTATTCTGTTGCTTTAGGATTAAATGTTCTATATATATCTGTGAAGTCCATCTGGTCCAGTGTGTCATTCAAAGACCTTGTTTCTTTGTTGATCTTCTGCTTATATGATCTGTCCATTACTGTGAGTGGGGTTTTGAAGTCTCCTACTATTATTGTATTATTACCAAAGTGTTTCTTTAATTTGGTTATTAATTTGTTGATATAATTAGCTGCTCCCAAGTTAGGACCATAAATATTCATAACTGTTAGATATTCTTGTTGGATGGGCCCTTTAAGAATGATGTAGTTTCCCTCTTCATCACAGTCTTTGTACAGTCTTTGGTTTAGTACAGTCTTTGGTTTAAAATCTAATTTTTCTGATGTGAGGATTGGTACTCTAGTTTTCATCTGATGTCCACTGGCAGGATAAATGGTCCTCCACCCCCTCATTTTCAATCTGGAGGTGTCTTTATGTTCAAAATGTGTCTCTTATAGACAACTTATGGATGGGTCTTGCTTTTTCTTTTTTTTTTTAATCTAATCTGACACCCTGTGTCTTTTGATTGGAGCACTTAGCCTATTTCCCTTCAGAATGACTATTGACAGATTGGATTTAGTGCCATTGTATTCCCTGTAAAGTCCTTCTTTCTGTAGGTTTTCTCTGTTTCTTTCCTCTTTAGTATTTCTTACAAGGTTGGTTTAGTGATCACAAATTCTTTTAGCTTCCTGTTTGTCCAGGAAGCTTTTTATCTCTCTTTCCATTCTGAATGATAGCCTCGTTGAACAAAATATTCTTGGCTGCATGTTTGTTTGTTTGTTTTCTCATTTAGCCTGCTTAATATATCATGCCAGGCCTTTCTGGCCTGCCAGGTCTCTGTGGATAGCTCTGATGCCAGTCTATTATTTACCACCGTAGGTTAAGAAGTTCTTGCCTTGAGCTGCTTCCAGGATTTTCTCTTTACCTCTGAATTTGCATGCTTCACTACTATGCATTAGGGTTGATCTATTTTTATTGATTTTGGGGGCCGTTCTTTCTATGTCTTGGACTTGAATGCTCATTTACTTCCCCAGATTAGGAACGTTCTCAAATATGATTTACTCAAATACACCTTCTGTCCCCTTTTTCTTCCTTTGGAACTGCAATAATTCTAATATTGTTTTATTTTATAGTATTGCTGCTTTCTCAAAGCCTCCCTTCTTGTTCCATTTGTTGTTTTTCTCTTTTTTCCTCAGGTCCCCTTTTTTCCATCATCTTGTCTTCTATGTCACTGATTCTCTTTTCTGCCTCATTTACCCTAGCTATTACAGCATCCAATTTAGACTTCATCTCAGTTAAAATATTTTTAATTTTGGCCTGATTAGATTTTATTTCTGCATTAAGAGAGTCTCTAGCTTTTTTATGTTTTTTTTTTCAAGTCCAGCCAGTAACTTTATAATCATTATCATGAATTCCAGCTCTGACATTTTACTTATATCCATATCAATTAGATCTTTGGTTGACAGTATTACCTCCGGTTGTGTCCTTTGTTGTGAATTCCTCCCTCCTGTCATTTTTCCCAGAGAAGAATGGATGAATGGGAGAACAAAATCACAATTATCAGCCACGACCCAAGTTATATACACAGTAGGGAAATCTGGAGAGGTCAGAAATTGAAAGAAAAGAAAAATAAAAAAAGGTGGGGAGGAAAGAATATAATCCACCAGGTGGACAAAAAACAGTTGATCCACTTGGTCTTGTTCTTATTTTGCTCTACTTGTTAGAAACACTAAATCTTAAAATTGTAAAGAAACTAAAGCTTTCATATACACAAAAGAAAACTGAATACAGTGAAAGGAAGCCAGTAATGAAGAATATAGCTATAAAATGTAAATGTAAAAATGAAACTAAAAAAAGACTTAAAAGTTTCTAAACAACAAAGTAAACAATCAACAAAACTAAAAGGCAACCCATAGAATGGGAGAAGTTATTTTCAAATGACATTACAGATAAAGGGCTAGTGTCCAAGGTCTATAAAGAACTTAACACCAAGGAAGTAGAAACAATCATCAGAAGCTATTATCAACAGTTGTATGCCAATAAGTTAAGCAACCTAGAGGAAATGGATGCATTCCTAGAAAAATATAAACTCCCAAAATTGAACCAGGAAGAAATTGACAAGCTGAACAGACCAATATCTAGTAACGAGATTGAAGCAGTGATCAAAAACCTCCCAAAAAAAAAGGGCCCAGGACCTGATGGATTCCCTGGGGGATTCTACCAAACATTCAAAGAAGAAATAATACCTATTCTCCTGAAGCTGTTTCAAAAAATTGAAGCAGAAGAAAAACTTCCAGACTCTTTTTATGAAGCCAGCATTACCCTGATCCCCAAACCAGGCAAAGACCACAACAAAAAGGAGAATTTCAGACCAATATCACTGATGAATATGGATGCTAAGATTCTCAACAAGATCCTAGCAAACAGGATCCAACAGCACATTAAAAAGATCATCCACCATGACCAGGTGGGATTCATCCCTGGC
>PISX010018664.1:0-40037 GCA_004024625.1 Mellivora capensis | reverse complement strand
CTTCGGGTCTAAAATGAGTTTCTTGTAGGCAACATATTGATGGGTTTTGTTTTTTTATCCATTCTGATACCCTGTATCTTTTGATTGGGGCATTTAGCCCGTTAACATTCAGGGTAACTATTGAGAGATATGAATTTAGTGCCATTGTATTGCCTGTAACATGACTGTTACTATATATTGTCTCTGTTCCTTTCTGATCTACTATTTTTAGGCTCTCTCTTTGCTTAGAGGACCCCTTTCAATATTTCCTGTAGAGCTGGACACTACTACTTTAATTGACCTTTAATAGTGTTTTACAGGTGACAAAGAACTGTTCGTGTGATCTCATTTAGTCCTCAAATTAACTGTGTGGGAAGAGGTATTACTATTATTTTTCCCACTTTATAGAAGAAAAAAAAGTCCATAAAGTTAGTTGAGTAATTTACCCAAATTTATACATTTAGAAAGTGTGATTGGTAAGAACATAAGGAGAATTTTAAGTAATGTACCCCTACTCATACAATTAAGGTCTTTTGGCTTTAAATGCTGAGTCCTTCCTATTTTAAAGCACCAATTGCTAAGACATTGAAAAGTCAGTATAACAATCATATGCTTAAATTTTAGAATCAGAATTTTCAAACCATCATCAAACTTAGGCTCTGTTACAGTTTCACAGTTTCATATTCTGTATTTACCTCTTTGATTTATGAAACACAACATTAGATTGCTATTCATGTCATTTGGTAAATTTAATTTGTGGACTAGTCAGCATTATGTAAGAGTGCCAAAAAAGAAAAAAAATCATATAAGCTTACTTGTGTTCTGTGATTGGAAGTATATTTTATAGTTCAGAGAATGTATTTGAGCTGAAAAAGTTACTCTGAGGGAAATGTACCAATAAAATATGCCTCCTAGGTGCCCCTCCAGTCTGTTTGCTATTCACTTACACGTATTTTGTGCATAAGGACAAATAATATATTATTTTTGAGGTTATGTGTAGGATTCATATGCAAGTATCCTATTTACTGCTTTTTTCACTCAAAAATATATGGGATATCTTTCAATACAAATGCATATAGATTTTATTTACATTTATTTTAATTGCTGCAGAGCACTTCATGATATTACTATAATTTACTTCTTGCATCATTGGTGATTGTTTAGAAGGTTTCTTTTCACCATTATAAATGATATAGGAATTACTTTTTTTTGGCATGTCTCTTAGAGAATATTCATAACTGCTTTACTAGGATAGAGGCCTAAAATTGGAATCACTGTGTCAAAGGTGTTTAGTTTGATAGATATGGCTAATATGACCTCCAAAAAGCCATTATATGTTTATATTTTGACAAAGCACACAAGGGAATGTTGCTAGAGTGTCTATTCCCAGCACTCACCTTAAAGCTAAATCTTTAATATTTTATTTTTTGCCAATGGATTGGGTGAAAAATTTTATTTCATTGTAGCTTTAATTTATATTTTCCTGATTACCAGTGAGGTTGAGAAAAATAATATCTATTTGTCATATTTTTTCTTCTAAGAATTGCTTGTTCATATCTTGATCCTTTTTTTCCTCTTGCATTTTTTGGCTTTTCATTACTGATGTATAGGAGTTCTTTTTATACTTAGATTTTACTTGTGTTTTATATATTGTACACTTTTCTTTGTGTACTTTAAGAATGAGGTTATGTGGTCCTTTTTTGGACAGAATTTATACATTTTTTATATTCAAATGTTAGTGTTTCTTCTTATAAAGGCTGTGGTTTAGTCTTCCTTAAACAACACGGTTTTGTTTCCTTTGGCTTTTGTGTTTGACCTTTTATGACAATAAAAATATTGTCCAATTTTTAAAAGGTTTATTTATTAATTTATTTGACAGAGAGATAGAGGGCACAAGTAGGTAGAGGGGCAGGCAGGGGGAGAGGGAGAAGCAGGCTTTCCACTGAGCAGGGAGCCCGATGCAGGGCTAGATCCCAGGATCCTGAGATCATGAGATCATGATCTGAGCTGAAGGCAGATGCTTAGCTGACTGAGCCCCCTAGGTGCACCTCTCCATTTATATTTTTTATATAGTTGGATATCTAATTGTAAAGAAAAGTTAGCTGTTAACCTTATAGCGTACTAAAAATAAACTTCAGATGGAATAAAGAGGTAAATGTGAAAGGGATGTGATGTGTCTTTTTATATTTTTTATTGGAATCTTTCTTGGGTATCTTATTTTTGTTCTGTTGTCAGTGGAATGTACTTTTACATATTATTTTATAGCTGATAATTGCTGGTATATTAGTGATCTATTAATAGTGTATGTATTTTGATCTTGTATTGACCCCCTGTGGAACTCTCATTAATGCTAATTATTTCTCAGCTGATCTTCTGAGAATTAATGATTTCCTCCATAAATATGATGTTTCTCTCTTCTTCACAATCTTCCCTCCTTCCCCCCACTATTGGGGACTTTTAATATAGTTTGTAAAGCAGAGTTGCTAGATGACTTCATGTTCTGTTCTTGACTTTAACAGGAATGCTTCTAATGATTATCATTAAATGGATTCCTATGTATATACTTCACCATATTAAGGACTTTTAGTTTATATTTTACTAAGCATTTTTACAAGAGCTTTTATTAAGCCTTTCTTTTCTTGACATAATTATGTGATTTATGATTATATTTTTTGATCCTATGATATGATAATATAATGAATTACATTAATTGGTTTGTTAAATTGAACCACCCTAAGATTCAACTGGTCAAGATAAGTTTTTTTTAATGTACACTCTTGATTTAATTTGCTAATTTATTTATTGCATTTGCACCTAGGTCCTTAAATTTGTTTCCTTTCTTGAGCTATCCTGTTCAATCTTGGCATCACAGTAATGATCCCTTTGTAGAATAACTTAAAGATGCTTTATTTAATTAGATTACTTTTTCAAGATTTTATATATTTATTTGACAGAGATAGAGAAAAGCTCACAAACAAGCAGGAGGAGAGGCAGGCAGAGGGAGAAGCAGGCTCTCCCCACTGAGCAGGGAGCCTGATGCAGGGCTTGATCCCAGAGCTCCGTAATCATGACCTGAGCAGAAGGTAGATTCTTAACCAACTGAGCCAACCCAGGTACCTCAATTGAAAAATGCTTTAAAAAGCTATTTATTTTATTTTCTGGAAAAGAACACTTGTGTATGTGGTAATTATTTATTGAAGGTTTAGTAAAACTTCTGATTGTTCTTCTTGAGAGATAGACATTTGACCACTTTTATAATTCATTCTTTGATTATTGACCTATTCAAAATTTCTTCATTACTTGGAATAATTTTAGCACTTTGTATTCATCCAAAAAATTATTCACGATCAAATTGATTGTAAGAAATGATAAGACTTAGCATTTTATTACTACTTCAGGTATATTTTCTGTATCTGTAGTTATATTTCCTCTCACATTTATGACATTATTTTGATCACACTTGCAAAGGTTTTTAAGTTTTATTTTATTCACCTGTTCAAAAAGGTGGATTCTAGTTGTATTGCTGAGATTATTTCCATTTCTATTTTTATCTTTATTCATTTATTTTGTCTTTTGTTGTAACTTGTTTTTATTATTAATTGTTATTAGCTACTGGGATTTTAATGTCATTTCACTCATTTTCCTTTCTCTTGATTTCCAACAAGTACAGTTGAGGCCAAGTATCTTCCTTATATTATTGCTTTGGCTTACATACACAGATTTTGATGTGCGGTGTTCTTATTTTTCATTTATTTCTAAATAATTTAAGATTTCTGTTTCTTTCCTTCCTTCTCTTTCCTTTCTCCCTCCTGTTCTCCCTTCTTACTTCCTTTGATTCACTGTCTCCCTTTCTCTTCCTTCTCTCCTTTTTTCTTTCTTTCATTTGCTCTCCCTCTTTTCTTTTTCTCCCCTCCTCTCTCCTTTTCTTTCCTTCTTTCTATCCTTCCAACCATTCATCCTTTCTTCCATCTTTCTGTCCTCCCTCCCTCCTTCCTATCCTCCCTACCTTCTTTGCTTTCTCCCATACTTCTTTCCCTCCCTCCTTTCCTTAGATGCTTATTAGGGAGTGCCCTCAAGATCAACATCTGTGGAAGGAAGGGAAAGGAAACTGGAGACACTGGAGCTGTAATGCAGGTTTGATGATGGCCCCAGCTGACCCCACTGGGAGCTAAGTGGCCTGCTAGAGTTGTTCCAAGTTTGTCCAAAATCACAGCCTTTATATCCCTGCCTTGATCAGTCATTGTGTGGACTGCTTTTTGACTTGGAGTAAGGTGCTTCTCTAACTGTGCGCTCCCTGGAGGAGCTAATAGATGAAGGCTGTCAGCTGACAAATCTCTAGTTGTTGGAGCATCTAGACCTTCCATGAAAGGGACACTGTGTGGTGCTTCACCTCATTCACCATAGTTTCCTGCATTCTTGACACTTTTTCTGCTCACCATTCCCTCTCTTCCCTTCCTCCAGAGAAATTTTAATTCTTGAGGTGCATCCTTTAGAATTTGCTTATTAAATAATGTGTATTTAATTTCTCCCTTATTCTTAAATTGGGTACAAAGGTCTAGCTAAGTGTTTTGTATTTTTTCCTCATAACACTTTGAGTTATGATTTCATTATTTTCTGAGTTGCTACTGTTTAGAAACCTCTTGTCAGCTTACTTGTCTTTCCTTTTTATGTAGTCTTTCTTCTTTCTGGCTGCTTTTAAGATTTTCTTTTGTATTTAGTATTTTGCTGCTTCATTGTAATCTATCAAGTGGATTTCTTTTCATCAGTCTTGTTTATGCTGCCCTTCCTGCATCTGTCTCTTCTCCATTAAAAAAAATTCTAGACATAGGCTACATCTTTTCATTCTATTACCTCTGCCTTTTGTTTCCATTCTCTATTTCTCATCTCCTTGTCTCTTTTTCTCTCTTTAAATTTTGATATAAATTCAAATCTCTAGAAAGTTGCAAATATAATAAAAATCACTACCATATGGCTTTTAGCAGGCTTTTCACTAATAGTTAATATTTTGACCCACTGGCTTTATCATTAGTACTTTTTTTTTTTAAATCTATCTATGTATTTGAGAGAGAGAGAGAGTGAGTGAGAGCATGAGGGGCAGAAGGAGAGGGAGTCTTAAGCAGACACTGTGCTGAGTCTCAAAGCCTGTTGGGGGGCTTGATCTCCTGACCTGGAGATCACGACCTGAGCCAAAACCAAGTGTCAGATGCTTAACTGACTGCACCACTCAGGCTCCCCATCATTAGTACTTTCTCTGTGTGTATGTGTGTGTTTGCATGTTTTTATTACTATAGCTGCATAATACATTTTTTCTATAACCTAGTGGCATTAAACACAAATGGATTCGGTGAGTGCCATGGGGTGCCATGGGCATGTTTGTGTCTGTTCATGATGTCTGGAAGACTCAAAGGTTAGATGCTGGAATCATCTGCAGACTGTTCACTCACATGCTTGCCCATTGATGTTGGCTAAAGGCTGGTGGAGACTCACTTTCTATCCATGTGGTCTGCGTGGTCTCTTTCTATCTCAGGAATGGAGTCCTTTCACCTTGGACTTATTAATGTCATCTTCTTGTATGTTTTTCTATTTTTCTTTTGTCCTTCTTATCTTTTTGTCTACCTTTTGTGGATTGTTTTTAATTACACCTTTTAGGAAAACTTCCTCTGTGTATGAAAACTACATGCTCCATTTATCTTCGTACCCCAAGTTTTTGAAACACATGTAAGATCAATGCATAAGCTTATGGTCTTCTGACAGGGTGTAAAATCAATCTAAAGAAAAACCTAAGCACTTTTATTATCTTTTCTCTCCTACCTCCTATTACTAATGTGAAGATCATCTGGTGTTATAAATCAGATTGCCAATACTTCTATTTGTGTTATGCTTCAATAATTATTTTGGCTAGATTAAGTATATATGTTCTAACTAATTTTAGAAGGATAGATAAAATAGACAGCCAGCCTGAAATCCAAAAGAGAGTTCTCAGGAGTCCTTTCTGAGCTTGGGGTGCCTTAGTGAATGGATGTTCTTCATAGTAGAGACCCTGAGGGATAAAGCAGGAACTTGGACTTTTCCCAGTTACCTAAAGTCAGCACCTCATTGCTTCAGCCTCTGTTCTCCTCTCAAATATCTCTGGGGAGAATTTTCTGTTGGGTAGAGTGTATAGTCTTCCGATCACATTTGTAATTGCCAGTAGGCCTCTTATCTCTATATCTACTGCTAAGTTTGCTTTATTTCATAGAGAACTCTTAGAAATGTTTTTCTTTATAAACATTTGATCTAAAGTAGAAAACTATACCACAAATAGAAACAAAACTTATTTCAGTAACAATGTGTAAGAGCTTAATTCATTTATGCCCGTGTCCTCAGTGTTATCTAAGAAAACTTAAAATATATCTGTCTCGGGACGCCTGGGTGGCTCAGTTGGTTAAGCGGCTGCCTTCGGCTCAGGTCATGATCCCAGCATTCTGGGATCGAGTCCCACATCAGGCTCCTTGCTCGGCAGAGAGCCTGCTTCTCCCTCTGATTTGCCTGCCACTCTGTCTGCCTGTGCTTGCTCTCTCGCTCTCTCTCGCTCTCTCTCTGACAAATAAATAAAATTTTTAAAAAAAGATTAAAAAAATATATCTGTCTCAGTTTTCTTATAGATGAAATTGGAAAAAACAAGAAAGCTCTACCTTCAAGGTTGTTATGAAGACTAGATATAATGTTAAGTACAAAGCATGGCAGAAAGTAGATTCTCATGAATGTGGTAGTTTGTATTATATCCCTTATTCTAGTACCCCCCCTCATGAAACTCTTAGAGTTATTTCCTGTGAACACCAATAGCATTGTGGGAGTCCATCTGTTGAGAGAATACTGACCCACTCCGATTTATTATAGGTTTGGGTATCCAACTAAACAACTAGCTAACTTCCTCCCTCTCTTCCTTCTTTCTCACTTGCTGTTTATCCTACCACCCATTTATCCTTTTATTTACAATTTAGTGCCCTGTGCTATACTCAATACATGATAGGTACTCAATGAGTAATTGTTGAATAATGAACTTGATGCTTTTCCAAAATGATTTGAGGTATCTATTTTTACTTATTTGTCTTTTCCATTTTTATTTACATTTTATTCACTACCTAAAAATATGGCAAACAAGTAAAGAATACATTTGTGTCATGTGTATAGTATATTCAATTTATCTGAAAATATTAAAACTCCTAGACATGGTAAAATCCAACCATTTTATTATTATTATTTTTATAGCTGAGAATATTGAGACTCATGTCATAAGTAATTTACCAGAGGCTTCAGAGTAAGTTAGTCCTAGAGCCTTATTTTGAATCCAGGATACTTGGTTATTAAGTCAATCCCAGAACACTTGGGGATATTTTCCAACCAGCTTGGAGATCACAGAGACAGAGTTTTATTACCTATTGTCCATCCATTTTCCTTTCCTTCCTCTCTCCAACACAATTCCCCCTTCATGTATTCATGCACATACCAGTATTCTGTTTTCTCCATTGCTCTTGGGAATTGAGCTAGAAGCTATGTTTGTAATTACACTATAATTTGGAAGAGGCAAAAATATACTATGACTTATTTTTCCAATTTAGGGTGGAACTACATTTGAATAATTTGCAGTTTAGTAACAAGGTCATGTAGTTTGTACTTGTTTCATTTGTATTACAGAAACATACTTTGTAAACACAGCATACGTTGTCTATTAAACCATAGTGGGCAAGTTTGAGATTCATAATCAAGTAAGGATTGCATTAAGACCTCCAAAAAATATATATTTCATTGACTTTGTATTCTAAAGCTCTTTTATATAAGATGATTTATATCTGGCAAAAGATGTGAGGTTCTGATTGAAAAGCAATCAGATGAAAGCCTTATGCATTTGGTAATACTGCGTAATCTGATAAGCTTTTCCTAGCTTACCTCCACTAAGTGCAGTGGACAGGAATACACTTTCCTAGGAGGAGATGAGCTGTAATTTATTCTAATGTCAAGGACAAATTTATGCTACAGTTTCCAGTACAGAGAACTTAACAAAAAGAATCATCTTTTTAAAAATATGCAGAATTCCTTCATTCCTTTTATTGATTATCCTGATGCTCTTTTATTTTTCACAAAGATCTCCAACCATTAGATTATTACTCTGTGATAAAATTATGGCTAAAGGCTTTCCTCCAGAGTATTTATGACAGGTGAACAAAATAAATTATTTCTGAAAGTAAAAAAATCAGTTACCCCTCTGCAAAACAGAAATTTGTCTTTTATATTCAGCTCCTTATTTTATGTTCATTGCCTTTGTTATAGGTACAGATGTAGACCTTTCTCCTCTGTGTCTTCATCCTTCATACACATGCATGCACTTCCCTGTGCATACACCCATCTCCCCCCATCTCCTTTTTTACGATTTATTGGTCCTTAGTCCTTGTTTTAGATCCCTCTGGCCTAGGATCTGCCACTTGTGAGCCACACAGGTCAATGGTAGCCCTTTGACTACCCAAGCTTTATATGTACAGGCTCCCTTTCTCTGGTTTATTTCTCCTTTGTCAACACATACTTTAATAGTAGGTTTGTTTTGAAGCTCAGCTCTCAGAGTAGGAGCTCTCACTTTGTTCAGTTGCCATTAGTTGATCTTTAAATTCACTACTACATGCTAAGGGAAAAAAGCTAGAAGATTGTATCTTATTTTTTGTAGCATGTGAATTTTCATATATGAATTTGTAATCTAACTTCTGGAAATGGAGCATATCAAGCAGAAAGAGAGAGGCTGGAGAAAGAGGTTGCTTTGGACATTTGTGTGGTCGGATGATAACCCTCAAGGCACTTGTTATATAGAGACTCTGGGAAATGTAGCTGTGTTGTTAAAATTTCACTATGAAACTGTGTCAGATACTATGTCATTCAAAGGGGAAGTCTCCACCTTCCTTTCGCCCAACCCACTGTTTTATGGATTATATTACAGTTTAAGCTTTCATTGTTTCACCCTGGCTATGGGTCAGGCCTCTGAAATTCTGACCGGTTTTTCAACCTTATTTTCTCCATTTCACATCTTCATCCTCAGCTCTTCACTGATATTTATTCAATTTAAATCTGTCATTTTAGAGAATTTTTTAAAAATATTTTATTTATTTATTTGACAGACAGAGATCACAAGTAGGCAGAGAGGCAGGCAGAGAGATGGGGGAAGGAGGCTCCCTGCTGAGTAGAGAGCCTGATGTGGGGCTCAATCCCAGGACCCTGGGATCATGACCTGAGCTGAAGGCAGAGGCTTTAACCCACTGAGCCACCCAGGTGCCCCTAAATATATCATTTTAAAGATCTGAAATGTTCACAATCACCTATTAATGTTGTGATCATGTCAAGTCGGTCTGTGATGGAATTAATATAGATTGTGCATGTGGATAATTCCAGTAAAATAAAGCCTTTAATTATTTTTTCCCATCGATTTAGATAATTTCCTTAATGCTCCACTTCAATTTTGCTTGTAAGTGAAACATAAGGTATAAAGTCTGAAGATTTAAGAGGCTATACGGGCAGTGATATGCCAAATTTATTTGTGAATGTGCCAATTTCACGGTCAGGAAAACAATATTATTTTTAATTAGCAAAAACTTACAAAATTTAAATGTATTCTTGTGAGATGTTCATAATATTGTTTAAAAGAATACTTAGTGTATAATCTATCTAATAATAAGTAATAAAATAATATTATTTAAAATATCAAAACTTTGGATGCATGCCACATACTTAATATGAGTGGGAGGTTAAGAAAATGATATACTTACTCTGTGGAATATATTTACCTTTAAACTGTTTTTGAAGTGTTTTTATTCCATGCCAACTTGTGTATATTAAGTGAAAAAAATAAAGTTGTAAGTAACAATTTAAAATACTTGAGAAAATGAGAAACATACCAAAATGTTTGTAGGAGTTACCTTTTGATGACATTTCCATTGGTCATAATGCTCTGCTTTAAGTTTGAAATTTTCAGCCTTTTTTTTTTTTAAATTATTGTGTACAATGGTCTGGTATGAAGACCAGTTTGAAGTCCCAAGTCTTACATGGTTAGGAATTGAACAGCTTTTCAAGTGAGTGGTCAAAAATTAGGTTTTATAGTTTTAACCATCTTTAAAAAAAGTTCCAGACTCTATACAGCTAGTTTAAATAGCTATGTGCACTTGAAAAACTATGTATTCCTTGTTTGTTGGATATCACTTAAGTTAATAGAGTTTTTCAAAGCTTTTATCCTTAGTGTTTTTTTTCCCATCTGTTTTTACCAAAAACTGATA
The DNA here is from genome assembly GCA_004024625.1 of Mellivora capensis. NCBI lineage: Eukaryota > Metazoa > Chordata > Mammalia > Carnivora > Mustelidae > Mellivora > Mellivora capensis. The sequence continues at coordinate 29,766 of PISX010018664.1, read as the reverse complement.
AGATTGTCAACCTTTTGTTTTAGCCATTCTATTAGTATGTAGTATATCTTACAGTTGTTCTAATTTGCATTTCCATGATGACTAATGATGTTGAACATCTTTTCATGTGCATATTGACAGTTTTTCTTCTGTATCATTATTTTGAAGAAAGTGTTTGTGTTTGTGAATGAAAAGAACCCAGGGCCCTTAATTTTCTTTCTTTGCACTAGTATTCTAGCTTCCTGCCATCCTCTGCTGGCTGTGCATTGAAGTAGTGCTGCTAAAGAAGAAATAAAAAAGGAAACTGTGCTTGTATTGAATTAATTCATAAAGCTTGGGGTGGAGAAGTTAACCTCTGTGCACAAGACTCCCTTCTGATTAACAAATGGCTATAGATCCTGCATCCTTGGGAGAGTGGATCCTATTATAACAGGTATAAAGTATCACTGCTCTGGGTGCATCTCTATAGAGTTCAAGACTTAAAGTCTGTCATTGCCTTAAAATAAATCCTGTGGGTACTCAGGTTTTTAACATAAAAGTATGGAATGAGCTCTTATATTACATGGAGTGTTCTGAATTATTTTAAAAATATGGTCTCTTTGAACAGTATGTTTGTACTCTGAAATTTTTTTTATTGGGAGATGTTAGATACATTTAAAAAGATTTACAAGGTGCTATTGTAACAGTGTAAATTAGAACTTGTTAGATGCATTTTCTGTTTTCACAAGGTTAGTTCCATTCAAATAACACTGTTTTTGTTTTGTAATTTTTTCTATAAGCAGACTTTCATGTAAACACAAAAGACATAAAAATAAAATTCTATGAAATTTTAAGCTCTCTTACTAGAAACATTTTTTAGATATATTTATTCTCTCTCTCCATGTGGCTACACACACACACACACACACACACACACACATACTTACTTACTAAGTAAACTTAGGCAAGTAAACCTGATATATAGACTTGAGTTCCTCTTTTTTTTTTGAGTTCCTCTTTTATAAAGCAGAATAGTATTAATCTTGCTCCACAATATTCTTGCAACAAATAGTAAAATAGTAGTATGGAATATTTATGTGATAGAGTTTATCACCTGAGACAGAGCTGGGTCTCTCATAGATTCCCTTTTTTTAAAAAAATTTTTTTTAAATTTCTTTTCAGCATAACAGAATTCATAGTTTTACACCACACCCAGTGCTCCATGCAATGCGTGCCCTCCATAATACCCACCACCAGGCTCCCCCAACCTCCTACCCCCCCCCACCCCTTCAAAACCCTCAGGTTATTTTTCAGAGTCCATAGTATCTCATGGTTCATCTCCCCCACAATTTCCCTCAACTCCCTTCTCCTCTCCATCTCCCCATGTCCTCCGTGTTATTTGTTATGCTCCGCAAATAAGTGAAACCATATGATAATTGACTCTCTCTGCTTGACTTATTTCACTCAGCATAATCTCTTCCAGTCCCGTCCATGTTGCCACAAAAGTTGGGTATTCTTAAGAGATTCTACCCCAGGGGTTTTAAGGATGCTGTGGACTAATGAACATAAATGTCAGAGAAAGTTCAAGGACCCTAAAGTAATACCTGGTCTCATCTCTGATTTTCATGGGGTTTTAGGAGCTTTTTGTGAACAAACTTGGATCCTGGCCATTAAAGAGGTCCATCCATCTACAGACAAGTCTAATGAAGAGGCTGGATTGGACAGAAGCCAGATTAGAGGAGAGGACAAAGGAAACTCTGAGAGAAAAATCATACATCTAGGTCTAAGAAATCTCACCAGACTTTATATGAGGTATATGGGAAACAAATTTTGCCACCCTAAGATATGCCTCTTTGGCATATTGATTATTTATTTGTTTGGGTATTTGAGGTATAATTAACATGCAGTGTTATATTAGTTTCTGGTATACAATATAATGATTCAGCAATTTCATATATTACTCAGTGCTTATCATGGTAACTGTACTCTTAATCTCCTGTATTTTACCCATCCCCTCATGTAGCCTCCCCCCCCACCCTTGTTCTCTGATTTAAGAGTCTGCTTTGTTTTTGTTTTTGTTTTTTGGTCTTTTTCTTTGTTTGTTTGTTTTTTTTCTTAAGTTCTACATATGAGTGAATCATATGGTATTTGTCTTTTTTTTAGTCTGACTTATTTCACTTATACTTTCTAGGACCATCCATGTTGTTGCAAACGGCAAGGTTTAATTCCTTTTTTATGACTAAATAATTTTCCACTATATTTTTTGTACATCTTTTTTATTCATCTTTTTTTATTCATACATCTTTCAGTGGACATTTGGATTGCTTCCATATCTTGGCTATTGTTAATAATGCAGCAATAAACATAGAAGTATATATCTTCTTGCACTAGTGTCTTTTGGGGTAAATATCCAGTAGTGGAATTACTGGATCATATGGTAATTCTATTTTTAATTTTTTGAGGAGCTTCCATACTATTTTCCACAGTGGCTACACCAATTTGAATTCCTACTGGTAGTGCATTAAGGTTCCTTTTTCTCCACATCCTTGCCAACATTTGTTGTTTCTTTTTTTTTTTTTTCATCTTAATCATTCAGACAGGTGTGAGATATCTCATTATAGTTTTGATTTGCATTTTTTTGCATTTTCCTTATGATTAGTGATATTGAACATCTTTTCCTGTGTCTATTGGTCATTTATATGTCTTCTTTGGAAAGATATCTATTCATGTCTTCTCCCATTTTTTAAATTTATATGGGGTTTTGGTTTTTTTTTTTGGTGTTGAATTGAGTTACATAGCCTCTTGAAATATTTTGGTATTAGCCCCTTACTAGGTATATCATTTGCAAATGTCTTCTCCCATTCAGTAGGTTGCCTTTTTGTTTAGTTGATGATATCCTTGGCTGTGCAGAAGCTTTTTATTTTAGTATAGTCCCAATAGTTTAATTTTGCTTTTGTTTCCCTTGCCTGGGAAGTCAAGTATAGAAAAATGTTTCCATGGACAGTGTCAAAGAAAATGCTGCTTATGTTTTCTTCTAGTTTGATGGATTCAGATCTCACAGTTAGGTCTTTAATCCATTTTGAGTTTCCTTTTGTGTATGGTGTAAGAAAGTGGTTCAGTTTCATTTTTTTGCATGTAGTTGTTCAATTTTTCTAACACCATTTGCTGAAGACACTGTTATGAATTTGAATATGTTTTTGTTTGAATTTGAAGAAACTGTTATGTATTCTTGCCTCCTTTGTTGTAGATAAATTGACCATATATGCATGGGTGTATTTCTGGGCTCTCTATTCTGTTCTGTTAATCTATGTGTCTATTTTTTGCCAGTGTCATACTGTTTTGATAACTGTGGCTTTGTAGTACATCTAAAATCTGGGATTGTGATATTTTCAGCTTTGTTCTTCCTTAAAACTGCTTTGGCTATTCAGAGTCTTTTATGGTTTAACATATTTTAGTGTTCTTTGTTCTTTGTTCTTTGTTCAGTTCTGTGAGAAATGTTGGTATTTTGAAAGGAATTGCATTAAATCTGCAGACTGCTTTGGGTAGTATGGACATCTTAACAATACTGATTCTTCCAACCCACGAGCATGGAATATCTTTCCATTTATTTTGTCATCTTCAGTTTATTTCATCAATGTCTTATAGTCTTCAGAGTGCAGGTCTTTCGCTACCTTGATTAAGTTTATTCATTGGTATTTCATTATTTTGGTGCAATTGTAAGTGGGATTGTTTTCTTCATTTCTGTTTCTATTGTTTCATTATTAGTGTAAAGATATGCAACAAATTTCTGTGTATGAATTTTGTGTATGAATTCTGTGTATGAATTCTGTGAATGAAATCCTGTGACCTTACTAAATTCATTTATCCATCATAAATTCATTTATCATTTCCAATAGTTTTTTGGTGGAGTCTTTAGGGTTTTCTACATGTAGTAAAATGTTGTCTGCAAAGAGTGAAAGTTTTACTTCTTCCTTACCAATTTGGATGCCTTTTATTTCTTTATGTAATCTGATTGCCCTGGCTAGAATATCCAGTACTAAGTTGAATAGAAGTGGTGAGAGTGGACATCCTTGTCTTATTCCTGATCTTAGACAAAATGCTGTCAGTTTTTCACTATTGAGGATAATGTTAGCTATGGACTTTTCATATATGGTCTTTATTATGTTGAGGTATGTTCCCTCTAAACCTACTTTGTTGAAGGTTTTTTTCATGAATGGATTTGTGCCTTGTCAAATGCTTTTTCTGCATCTATTGAGATGCTCATATGTTTTTTGTTCTTTCTCTTTGTGAATATTGAACCACTCTTGAATCCCTGGGATAAATCCCACTTGAGTGTGGTGAATGATTTTTTTAATGTATCATTGGTTTTGATTTACTGTATTTTGTTAAGGATTTTCGCATCTGTGTTCATCACAAATATTGGCCTGTGGTATTGTTTTGTTTTGTTTTTGTTTTGTTTTGTTCTGTTTTTTTTTTTTTTTTTTTTTTTTTTTTTTTTTTTTTTTTTTTTTTTTTTTTTTTTTTTTTTTTTTTTTTTTTTTTTTTTTTTTTTTTTTTTTTTTTTTTTTTTTTTTTTTTTTTTTTTTTTTTTTTTTTTTTTTTTTTTTTGTAATGTCTTTATCTGGCTTTGGTCTATTCAGATTTTCTATTTCTTTCTGATTCAGTTTTGGAAAGTTATTTGTTTCTAGGAATTTATCCATGTCTTCTAGATTGTCCAATTGTTGGCATATACTTTTTCATAATGTTCTCTCTTAATCCTTTGTATTTCCGTAGTGTTGTCATATCGTATAAAACATCTTGACTGATTTCTGTAGATATAAATGATTTTACTACTTTTGTGCTTTAACATTCATACTGGTTTTATGTGATTAATCTACTACTTTATTATATGTTTGCATTTATCTCTGAAATTTTTTCCTTTCATAATTTTCTTAATTCTGATTATGGCCTTTCCTTTCCACTGAAAGAATTCTCTTATCATTTCTTGTAAGGCTTATTTAGTGGTAATGAACTCCTTTAATAATAATAATAATTATTATTATTATTATTATTATTTTGTCTGAGAAATTCTTTATCTTTCCTATTCTAAATGATAATCTTGTGGGGTAGAGTATTCTTGGTCATGGTCTCCCACCCCCAAGTATTTTAAAGACCTCATACCACTCCCTTTTGGCCTGTAAAGTTTCTGCTGAAAAATAAGCTTATAGCCTTACAGGTTTTCCCTTGTATGTAACTGTTTTCTTTTGATGTCTTTAAAATTATCTTTATCATTACTTTTTGTCATTTTAATTACTATGTTCTTGGTGTTGATCTCTTCCTGTTTATTTTGTTGGGTGCTCTCTGTGCCTCCCGGATCTGGTTGTCTGTTTCCTTCCCCAGATTAGGAACATTTTCAGCTATTATTTATTCAAATAAAATATCTGCCCCCTTGTCCCTCTCTCTTTTCCTTATCCCTTTAATGGGGCCCCTATAATGTGAATGTTATTACACTTGATGATGTTGCTCAGTTCCCTTGACCTATTCTCAGTTTTTAGTATTCTTTTTTCTTTTTGATGTTTAGCTTGGTAGCTTTCCATTATGCTTTCAGATCATTAATCTATCCTTCTGCCTCCACTAATATGCTATTGATTCCCTTTAGCATATTTTTAAAATTTTAGTTATCGAGTTCTTTATCTCTGACTGGTTCTTTTTTTATATTTACTGTCTCTTTATTGAAAGTCTCATTGAGATTCTCCATTCTTTTCTCAAGTCCAGTGAATATATTTATGACCATTACTTTGAATTCTTTATCAGGCATATTGGTTAGCCCTGTCTCTTTTAGTTCTTTTGGTGTAATTTTGTCCTGTTCTTTTGTTTGGAGCATATTCCTCTGTCTCCTCATTTTGTCCCACTCTCCGTGTTTGTTTGTATGTATTAGGAAAGTCATCTATGAAAGTAGTAGCCTCATGAAGAAGTCCTGTGGTACCCTATGCAGTGTCCCCTGTCACTAGAACCAGGATGTCTCTAATGTGAGCTATATATTTCATTCCAGTGTGGCTGAGCCATATATGCCTTTAGTCCATTAGGCTGTGCTGGCTCACTTTGCCTGTTGTGGACAAACAAGGTAGGGTTTGGTCTCTGTGCTGTTAAGGGGCCTGTCTGGAGGTTGTAGTTGGATGGTGTTAGCAGTCAGACCATATGCCTGCCCTCAGCCCATTTTCCAGGGCTGCAGTCACACTGAACTGCAGGCTCTCTCCCTGTGCTGCCCCCTGAGAGGTTTTCATTGGAGGGTAGGGCCAACAGTCAGACCATATCCCTGCCCCAGGTCTTTTTTGTCAGGGCTTTAGTGGCACTGATTGGTAGGACACTCTCTGTGCTGCCAGCTATAATGTTTGGCTGCTGAGTCTGCTGAGGCTGTAGGTACACCAATGTGTATAGTTATCTTCTCTTCTCTCCAAGGCAGGAGTCACTTTGGAGTGGTGCTGATATCTGCTGGGGTTGCTTCAAGATTTGTCAGGGCAGGAGCTGTTTTGAAAGGATGCCTATAGAGTGAGGCATGTTGGATGGGGTGGATCTACAGGATAACATGGGGGCAGGGAGGACAATGCTAACAAGATAGATAGAGAGTGTTTCTGCTGATTTCTGCAAGTGTCTTGGTATCTGGGCTGGAGGAAGAGTGGGAAATGGTGTCCATCAACACTTTTGTTCTTGCAGAAATCTCTCCCAGATCCCTGCTTCTCCAGCACACATTCTTAGATTGGTAAATAAATGTCCTATGTCCCAGGTACATTTCAAAATGTTGCTTCTATGTTGTGTGTGGTCAGATTTTTATTGGGGGGGGGTATGCTGGCTCTTTAAAAGTGGGGGCTCAATTCCCTATTGCTTACTGGCTCTCCTAGTGTTAAGCTTGCAATTTTTAAAGTGCCTAAAGTTAAGCCCAACATTGATTGAAAAAACTCACAAAGTTAAGCCTCAGTGGTTTTAAAAACCAAAATGTTATGGGGACTTATCTTCTTGGTATGGGTCCCCCATGCCTTGGGTGCCTGGTTAGGGTCTGATCCTTTTACTTTTCTGTGCTTGTGGTGTCCATCCCATTTGAGGTGATAGTAGCTCCTGGGGTTTGGCTCCCAACTGCATCCCTGCTCTTTTTCTCTACAGTTAATGGTGGAAAGTCTGCTCTGCAAGATTTTGGGTAGTTTTCGGTGTTGCACTAATGTGGCTGTTATCTCAGTGTGTCCATGAGATGAGATAAGCCCAGGATTCTCTTACTCTACCAGCTTCCCAGAAGTCCTTGCATATTGATTATTTTATGCTGGTTATCTTTAAAAAATTGCAGATACAAGAGAAGCTCTGAAAACTAAGTAAAAGTTACCCTTTTGTAAGAGACGTTTGACGTATAAGAGAAATCTCCACTTGTGTCTCCCTGACTGCACAAGAAAGTGGGGGATGACTCTGAATCTCTAGAAACTGTTATCAATGGAGAAAGCATCTATTTAAATCTGTGTAACAATCTTACACTCATTTACTGTGCTTTTCCTAGTAACCTCCCACAACTGTCTCCCCACTCCCAAAAACTTTTGTCTTTATTTGAAGATAGTATTTAGGGTGATGGCTTAGGTCATTTTATTTTATTTTATTTTATTTTATTTTATTTTTTAAAAGATTATTTATTTATTTATTTATTTGACAGACAGAGATCGCAAGTAGGCAGAGATGCAGGCAAAGAAGGAAGCAGGCTCCCTACCAAGCAGAGAGCCCGATGCGGGGCTCGATCCCAGGACCCTGAGATCACGACCCGAGCCGAAGGCAGAAGCTTTAACCCACTGAGCCACCCAGGCGCCCCAGCTTAGGTCATTTTAGAGACCTAATTTCCTTAGTCTCTTCTCTGTATACTGGAGGTATAGATGTTATTAAACTTTTTTTTAATTTTCTCCTGTTAATCTGTCTCATGTCATATTTAATTCTTAGACCAGCTAGAAGAATCTTTTTTTTTTTAAGATTTTATTTATTTATTTGAAAGGCAGAGATTACAAGTAGGCAGAGAGGCAGGTAGAGAGAGAGGAGGAAGCAGGCTCCCTGCTGAGCAGAGAGCCCGATGCGGGGCTTGATCCCAGGACCCTGGGATCATGACCTAAGCCGAAGGCAGAGGCTTTAACCCACTGAGCCACCCAGGCGCCCCTAGAAGAATCTTAAAGGGTAAAGAAAATTTTTTCTCCTTAACAGAGGTTCTGAAGGTTAGGAAGAAGCTATAGTTCAGGATAAATTATAAAGCTGCTCTTGAGACCTCTCTGACACCAACTACTCCCCTGTGACTACCTTTTAAAAGCCTTTGTGCATCTTACGGAATATGCTAGGTGATATGGAGGGAATTGTGTTTCTAGAGACCTTCTGCTAAAGCTAGGAATTGAGAAAAGAGGGTGGAGAGGAACCAGACAATGTACTGTTGAGGGTGCGGATCTATATCAGCAAAAGTGGCAAAGGAAGAATGGCAGATGGGATGCTCAAGATCAATCTTGGGGCAGGACTGTGCTTAGGGTCACTATATTAGTTTGCTATGGCTGCCATAAGAAAACAGAGCCAAACAAAAGAAAACACAGACTGGTTGACTTAAACAACCAAAGTTTATTTTCTCATGGTTCTGAAGGCTGGAAGTCTAAGATCAAGATGTGGACAGGTTTGGTTTCTCAAGACCTCTCTTCTTGCCTTACAGATGGCCATCTTTTCCCTATGCCTTCACATGGTCTTTTCTTTTTGTGCTCAAAACGTGTGTGTCCTAATTTCCACTTCTTATAAGGACACCAGTCATATTGGATTAAGGCCCACCTATATGACCTCATTTTAACCTAATTAGCTATTTAATGGCCCTATGTTCAAATACAGTTGCATTCTGAGGTCCTGAGGGTTAGGACTTCAGTATATGAATTCGGGAAAGACACAAGCACATAACAGTGACTTAGTGTGACATCAGCATCTTAGTAAGTTACCACAGGTATTCTGGAAGTAATAAAAAGAATATAGCAACAACAGGAAGAGTTGAACAGTGGAGCCTCATAGTCTGTGAGGACCCAGCATCAGCTCTCCTAGAAAGATACAGGAGGGAGAACTTGGTGCTGCCACTTGACATATAGGGCAAATGTTCTAACAACTTGAGGAAATCTGTGAAAGTGTCCCTTCTCAGTTTCTGCAATGCATGTGTTCTATGATTATTTGGTGTATGTATAAAATGCCTATTAAAACTTATGTAGATAACATATAATATGTCAGAATAAATATAAAGAATGTCAATAAGATTTTAGTAATCAAATTATTTTTAACATTCCTATTTGCATTGGTTCTGAGTTAGAAATAACCTTAGAAAATGTTCTCTTCTATTTTCATAAGAGTTTTCATATATATCATTTTCTTCTAAAAATTAGTCTGTGCAAAACCCAGCCACATTGGGAAGTATGGGGCTATAGTGAGTGCTGTGACATGTGTAAGCCTAATAATTCACAGACCTGGCCCCTGGGGCAAATAATACATTTTATGTTAATAAAAGTAATTAAAAAAAAGTCTGTGCAAAATACAGAACAAACATTTTTTGTGTTAAACAGATAAACAGATTTAATCTGAAAAAAAGTTAAGGTTACTTGTCCTTGGTCATAAACCGGGAAATAAAAGCTAAGATTCAAAAGGCAGTGTTTTGCACTACTACAATATAATACATTGTGTCTTAGCTCAGGTTGCCATACAAAATACCATTGACTAGGCAGCTTAAACAACAAAAATGTATTTTATCACAGTTCTAGAGGCTAGAAATCCAAGATTAGAGTGCCAGTATGGCCAGGTTCTAATGAGGACTATTTCTGGCATCTAGATGACTCTTGAACCTTCTCTTCACATGTCAGAGAGCGCTTGTGAGTGAGAGCAAGTGAGCAAGCAAGAGAAAGAGGGAAAGGAAGGGAGAAGAAGAGGGAGAGAGAGAAGATAAGAGGGAGGGAGGGGAAGAGAGAGAGAGTGTGTGAGCATGTATGCGGTGTGCTCACCCACTCTCTGGTGTCTTCTTATAAGGGCACTAATCCCATCTTGAGGGTCCCACCCTCATGGCCTTTTCTCAATTAACTTCCCAAAGGTCCTCTCTCCAAATACCAACATACTGGGCTGCAGTATATGAATTTGGGAGGGGGGGTGGATACAATTTAGTCCAAAGTACTGGGTAGAATAAGCAAAATATGAGGGTAGACAGTCATAAACAGTATATAGAATACTATCTGGGCACTAAACTATTTTAGAATAACTATTTGCTTTGTATTTATAAAATGTAAGTCATTAATTTTTTAAATTTACTACATACAATTTTTAATGCAATTTCTATAATTGGTATTGGTATATACTATATATAAGATGGTCTCTTCCCTTCTTTCCTATTCAGATCAGCAAGAAATGCACATTGGTTGAGAGGTAGTTTTGGCCTTTTCTGTTTGTGTGTTTTACTATTTATCATGTATTTTCCCCAGTACTTTGAAGGGCCTGGTAGGTGGTGCCTTACAAATAAGGTGAGTGGCAGGGATAGTTAATTCAACAGGACATCCAGCAGTGTTGAATCTGGAAAAAGGCCTTTGTCCCCAAATCTTGAGGGCATGGACCAGCTGAATGTCTTAGAGCTTTATTAAGGCCTGCTTCTTAGATAAGAGCTTCAGAGGGGAGTCTTAAACCACGTAAGGTAGTCACTCAAATTTGAATGAAAAGTATATGCAGTGTTTTGAAGGTAATCTTACTGAATTGGATTTGTTATCACAACACTCCTGTAAATAAAAGAGGTCATGAAGTCTTTTTAATTTTTATTATGAATGTCTTATTTTCAAGTTATGTTCTTAATTAAAGTGTTAATAACAGAGGGATCAGTAGTTTTTGGTTTTTTTTTTTTAAGATTTTATTTATTTATTTGACAGACAGAGATCAGAAGTAGGCAGAGAGGCAGGCAGAGAGAGAGGAAGCAGGCTCGCCGCAGAGCAGAGAGCCCGATGTGGGGCTCCATCCCAGGACCCTGAGATCAGGACCTGAGCCGAAGGCAGAGGCTTAACCCACTGAGCCACCCAGGTGCCCTGGGACCAGTAGTTTTATTTACTTATTTATTTAATAAGTACTTATGTAACACTTTACCTTTCACTAGGCTCCATGCCAAGCAATGGCAATTCTGTGAGCCAGGAAATATTATCCCTTCTTTACAGTTAATGCAATGAAGTGTCTTGCCCAGGGTCATGCTTAGCATTTAGGTCTCCCAAATCTAATGAAGAAAATCTTTATATAGAATTAGAGTAATTGTCCTTAAGAGATAGAACAGATAACTTTTCAGTAACAATGTATTTTACTCATTTGAAAAACTGTCAGAATGTCCATGAAAAGAGGATTTTAGTCCATGTTGTAATATTATAGAGCCTCCTATTGTGCACATTTTGCTAATGTAAGTTAAACCTTATGAACTTGACCAAAAGAGAAAAATAAAACAGTGGAGGTAGAGAGGAAAGGCTAAAAGTTGGTGGTAAGTAGTGATAAGAACACCTTTTTCTTATTCCTAATCTTAGATAAAAAGCTTTTGAAAATACACCCACAGAAATTATGTTTGAGTGGCTGGAGGTGGCTCAGTTGGTTAAGGTCTGCCTTCTGCTCAGGTCATGGTCTCAGGGTCCTGGGATTGAGCCCTGCATCAGGCTCCCTGCTCAGCAGAGAGCCTGCTTCTCCCTCTCCCTCTGCTGTTCCCCTGCTTGTGTTCTTTCTCTGTCAAATAAATAAATAAAATTGTAAAAAAAAAAAAAAGAAATTATGTTTGCTGTAGTGTTTTCTTCAAATACTTCTATGCATTTATTGAAATGTTTTTCTTTTTTATTCTGTTACTATGGAAGATTACACTGATTTTCAAATGTTAAACTGATCTCATATTTCTGGAATACTCCCTAGAGTCATGATGTGTGCTATCTTTTTAATATATTGCTGGGTTAGGTTTGCTAATATTTTACTTAGGGGTTTTGCATCCATGCTCAATAGAAGTTAGCTTATGATTTTTCTAACTTGTGATGCCTAATTAGATTTTGCTTTATAGTGACCTCATAAAATGAATTGAGAAGTATTTTCTCTTTTTCTAACTTCTGGAAGCATTTGTGGAAGATCAAGATTGATGTTTCTTCCTTGAAAATTTGTCTCTGGTGATGTTATATAAGTCTAGGGATTTCTTTGTGTGAAGATTTTAAATTACAGACTTAACATCATGAAAAATGCAAAAAAAATCAATTTCTCCTTTCTTTTTGCTGAGTTAAGCTTTTCTAGAAATTTGTCTACATTTAAATTTTCAGGTTTATTGATATTAAGGTTTTTTCATAAAATCTTCTCCTTATCCCTTTTAATATTTGTATGATCTGTGGTGTGGTATCCTCCTTTTCAGTTGTAATATTGGTTCCTTGGATCTTCCCAACATACATTTTTTTCTTATTAGTCCTGCTAGGTATCTTTGATTCATGCAAAAGTCTATCCCCTCATTTTTACCAAATGTGGAGATTTTCTAGTTTTGTTGTTATTGGATTCTAGTTAATTTCTTTGTGGTCATAGAAGATACTCTGAAAAATCCCAGTTCCTTACCTGTGTTGAGATTTGCTTTATGGATCAATATATGTTTCATTTTGATAAATGTTACACTGATTTGTAATGTCCTGAAAACAATATGTAGCCTGACATTCTTGGGGGGGGGCAGGGCAGGATTGTATGTATGTGTATGTATATCATAATGTATATCATATATATATATAAAAATTCATGTGTGTGTGTACACATACATGTATAGTCTGTTAGATCTTTACTAGGTTTTGTATTTCTTTTATCAGTTTTTGAGAGATATATTAAAGTCTCTCACTCATTCACATTTATTTTATATATTTGAAGCTACATTATTGAGTGCATATAAATTTAGAATTGTTACATGTCCCTAATAAATTGATTATTTAATCATTATAAAGGAATGGCCTTTATCTTTAGAAATACTTCTTGTCTTTAAGAATACTTTGCCATTGGGGCGCCTGGGTGGCTCAGTGGGTTAAAGCCTCTGCCTTTGGCTCAGGTCATGATCTCAGGGTCCTGGGATGGAGCCCCACATCAGGCTCTCTGCTCCGCAGGGAGCCTGCTTCCTCCTCTCTCTCTGCCTGCCTCTCTGCCTACTTGTGATCCCTGTCTGTCAAATAAATAAACAAAATCTTAAAAAAAAAAAGAGTACTTTGCCAAGGGAAGCAAGGGCAAAAATGAACTATTGGGACTTCATCAATATCAAAAGCTTTTGCACAGCAAAGGAAATAGTCAACAAAACCAAAAGACAACTGACAGAATGGGAGAAGATATTCACAAATGACATATCAAATAAAGGGCTATTATCCAAAATCTATAAAGAACTTATTAAACTTAACACCCAAAGAACAAATAACCCAATCAAGAAACGGGCAGAGGACATGAACAGACATTTCTGCAAAGAAGACATCCAGATGGCCAACAGACACATGAAAAAGTGCTCCACATCACTCGGCATCAGGGAAATACAAATCAAAACTGTAATGAGATACCACCTCACACCATAAAATTAACAAGTCAGGAAATGACAGATGCTCGTGAGGATGAGGAGAAAGGCAAACCCTTCTACACTTTTGGTGGGAATGCAAGCTGCTGTAGCTACTCTGGAAAACAGCATGGAGGTTCCTCAAAAAGTTGAAAATAGAGCAATCACACTACAGGGGATTTACTCTAGAGATACAAATGTAGTGATTGAAGGGGCACGTGCACCCAAATATTTTTAGTAGCAATGTCCACAATAGCCAAACTATGTCCATCTACAGATGAATGGATAAAGATGTGGTGTATATATACAATGGAATACTATGTAGCCATCAAAAGAAAAGAAATCATGCCATTTGCAATGACGTGGATGGAACTAGAGGGTATCATGCTGAGTGAAATAAGTCAATCAGAGAAAGACAATTATCATATGATCTTTCTGATATGAGGAATTTGAGAGTCAAGGTGGGGGGAGTTTGGGGGGTAGGGAAGGAAAAAATGAAACAAGATGGGATCAGGAGGGAGACAAATCAGAAGAGACTCTTAATCTCATAAAACAGGGTTGCTGCGGGGAGGGAGGTAGGGAGAGGGTGGTTGGGTTATGGACATTGGGGAGGGTATGTGAAATAGTGAGTCCTGTGAAATGTGTAAGCCTGATGATTCACAGACCTATACTCCTGGGGCAAATAATGCATTATATGTTAATAACAAAAAAGAATTCTTTGCCGTACTAGAATAGCTACAATGACATTCTCTTGGTTCTTATTTTCATGTTTTCCATCTTTGCCTTTCTACCTGTGTTCTTATATTTAAAGTCTGACTCTTGTATTCAGCATTAGTCTTTTTTTAAAATCAAATCTAATAATATTAATCTCTTAATATGGACTAATTAATCAAATTACTAATTACAGATTTATTTGAATTTATATCTACAATCTTAATTTATTTTATAATTTCCCACTTTTTATCTTTTTTGTACTCTTACCTTCTTTTAGATTAATCAAGTTAGAAAAATTATTCCCTTTTCTCCAATTATCTTTTTAGTTACACTATTTTTTCTCTTCTCTTAGTAGTTATCTTACTGTTTAAAATATGCATTCATTGCTGAATAACATCAAATATAAATTTGTACTTTTCCACTTTCCAGACATGTGCTCTACTTAGAATATTTAAACTATGTTTACTTTCACTAATCCTGCCAATTGATTTTATTTTTTAAAGCCATTTAAATCCTGCATATATCTAAACTTTCACAAGATGTTATTATTGTTTAATACAATTAATATTCTTTTAGATTTTTCTTTATACTTACTCTTTCTGGTGTTCTGCACTTCTTTCTTGCTGCAATAATATTGCCAAAAGCTCTGCTAGGCTCTCTACCTCCTATTAGGGCTTTTTCTTTATTAGGAATTCTTGTTTCTAATCTTGTAATTGCTATTCTGCAATTGACAAATGCCTCAAGAAAAATGAATACACAGAACATTGGCCTACTGATTTGTGTTTTGTTTTTTTTTTCCTGTCCATGATCTTGTTCCTTCAATTATTGTCTCTGTGGCTCTCTGATCTTTAGTGGTGGTGATGGTGTTGGTGGTGGTGGTGGTAGTAGTAGTAGTAGTAGTTGTTGTTGTTTATCCCATGTTTCTTGCTGTTTTCAGCAAGATTCTTCTGTAAGTTATATTTTTGCTGTAGCTAGAAAGGAGAAATACATATTAAGTTCAATTTGACAGAGTTAAATAATAAATGAAGTGCATAAGTAATTCTAATTTATAACATAACATGGAATGACTTCCTTAGTCATGGATTTATTGATTTAAATATATGCTGGAAACCTACTTGCCAGGTAATATTCCATACTAGGTAGATGTTGATGAATGAGACAAACAAGGTCTTGTAAGTTCACATTCTTTTGGAAGGGATTTGACTGGAAGGAGACACAGATAATGGATATGTAATATAAACTAATGGGATAATCAAGAGATATATAGGTACTGTAAAGGAAGAAATTAAACCAGGGGGTGTGATATAGAGACTGGCATTGGGGTGGAATCAGGCTGTTGTAAACATCTCTGAAGAGGTCATATTTGAACTAAGAACTGAATGAAAAAGAACTGGCCCTGTACTAACTTAGGGACAGAGGATTCCTAGAGGAAACAGCAAGAGAAACAGCCGTAAGGTAGAGATTATCTCCCCATGTTCAAGGAACATACTCAAATCTGGAGTGTCTTACATGTAGAAAATGAGGAGATAATGTATGAGATGTGAGAAAAAAAAAATCTACAAGGCTCAGATCATGTGTGGATCTGTAGATCGTGGTTGGCGGGGGTGGGGGTTGAATTTTATTCTAATGTAATGGATATCCAAGAGGGTTTAATATAAGGAAATGATATGAATTTTATTTTAAGGATCATTCTGGCTGTGCTATTGAGAATATTTTATCAGGCACTGAAGAGGAAATAGGGAGATCAGGTAAGGGGTATTGTAGACTTCTGGTTAAATATAGTTCATTGGACACTTAGGTTTTCCTTTGTCCTCTCCCATAATTCCACAAAAATGACAGAGAAGGGACAAAAAGGAATGAACTCAGGCAGAAAAAAAAATCTCTATGGGAAGGGAGACAATAGCTTCATTATGTGTACTGAACAGGAGAATAGAGATTTGTTCTCTGGAGCTTTGGGTGTTAGCCTGAAGAACAGTGAGATTAAATAAAAATGTTTATATTGAATGGAAAGCTTTTACTTCTCTCTCTTCCTCCATTCAGTAGAATTATTACTAGATAGGCTTTTACTTCCCAGACAGGAGATTGGAGCATTCATCTCTGAGGAAATTTAGCAGCTTAAGATTTTGGTCTTTAGATTTCAGTAAGAGGCATTGTTTAGCATCTCCTTATGCTTCTTATCTAATTAAAAGAATTTACTGGGTGATCCAAGAACACTTAAACTACACAGAGGTAAGGGTATGGCAACTATATCATAACTTTAATTCTTTCTTAAGGCTGAGTTTTAATGAGGCTCCCTAATTTTAGGATTTTCTCAATTTTTTATCTTACTGCTTGTGTTTGAAAATTAGTTTACTCCTAACATGTCCTCAGATTTCTGGACTCTTTCTTTCAATTGCTACTTGAAGTCTGGACAATTCTTTTCTTTCCTCATCTGTTTTTTATATCTTGTCAAACACTACCCACAGAAACCTGTCACAGAATTCAGTTCCGTTTTTCCTACCCCTATCTTTGTAACTGTGAGATCAATAACAATACAGTCTGACTCCTGGTTCATAGTTGTACCAATGATTTTGTAATTATATAGCATGAATCACCATCTTTCCTGCCTCTGATGTCAGTTTATTCAGTACCTGCTATCTATCCACTAAACCTATGTTATATGTTTGATATTTATTGTTATGATAGTACCCCACTTGTTGAATCAATCAGGATAGCATACCATAGACTGTGATAACAAACAACCCCCAATTCTGGGTACCTAAATACAAACTTTTTTTTTTTTTTTTTGGCTTGTTCCTGCACTGTCTGTGGCAGGTCCACACTTCTCTCCTGGGCTGCTGTTTTCTATGTATTCCAAGCTCAGTATTCCTAGCTGCTTTGCTCTTCACATCAATACATGGCTCCACCATCACTATTTATAAGGAAGAGAGGCTGAGGATTTCAGCATTGGAGTTAAATATTTCCATCTAGAAATGACAAGACTCACTTACTCTCACATTATTTAGCCAAAGCAAGACTTATGGCCATGCTAACTTCAAGGGACAAGAAAGTGCAATCCCACCTGTGTCTTCAACAAGAGGAGAATCAGATGTCATTTGACATTAGTATTAAGCAGCATAAAAGATATCCTTATACCTTGTATATCCTCAACAAGAAAAGGATACTAGAAACAAAAGCACCTTTGGAGAATAAAAAGAGTCCTTGGGGGGAAAAAAATGAAACAGTGACTTAAAAAAATTCATTACAAGTTTTGAGAAATTTCTGGAAGATAGAGCAAAAATAAGTAGACAGGATATTTCTTGAAATTTTATTTTCAGCCAAACTACCAATCAAGTGTGAAGGTAGAATAAAGGTATTTCTGAAGGCAAGGCCTCAAACCATTTGCTTCTGATGCATCCTTTCTTAGAAATTTACTAGGGAATTTTCACTGAAACAAAGAAGTAAACCAGGATGACATGGGCTTCTGAAAATAAAAGGCCAAGGGAATTTCCAGGATGAAGTTTATTGGGATGCCTAAGATCTCTAAGGAAGAGGGTAGGTAGAGAGTTGGCCATATGAGTGGGATTTTCAGGGGAGAGGTCTGGGTAGGGGATACACATTAGGAGGTTTTAGTTATTAAAACTATGACATTGGATTTCAGAGGGAGTGAAGAGGCAGTTCAAGGATTGAGTCCTGGGATATTGTTAAGTTTAGGGAAAATCCAAGGAGGAGACAGTAAAGAAGGAGGCAGCCAAGGAAGTAAAGGGAAAACCAGGAGCACTGGGTGTGCTGGAAATCAAATAAAAATTTTCAAAGAAGAGAGAGTGCTAAATGCCGCCAATAGATCAAATAAACTGAAGCCTGAGAACTTACCACTGGCCATGGTAATGTGGAGGTCATTCATGACCTTGATAAAGACAGTTTTGTGGAGTGGATAAATAAGGGTGGCATCAAAGTATCTGGCTTAGTGCTAAATCTGTATTTTATAATATATATTACATTTATGTAACAAATATAGAAGTATAAACATATTTAATAATATAGAATATGCATCTTAAAAGCATTCATTCATGTTTTTCTGGCTATTAAATAATATATATTCATTATATAAAATTTTGAAAGTACAGAATATATAGAAAAGAAAAACCAAGGGGGAAAAAACAAAAGTAAACTTAAAAAGCAGCAATGCTATTAGTCCAGAGAGAAGAGATGCTAGTGATGTGGAAGAGAGGAGTGCTGGAGACAGGGAGACCTAGAGATGGATGCCGGTGTCCATGGAGCAGGCGACCTTGCTGCAGGGCTGCACCAAGGAGCAGGGAGGGTGTTGAGATTGACTCGAAGACAGGCTTTGTGAGTTTTTACTAAATACCTCTCAGAATCCTTCAGGATTGTTCTAAGTGCATATTTTTTAATGAAAAATTTAATTTTTCTTAATTAAGGATACACTTTTAAAGAGCTTTGTTGTGAAGACAGGTTTACCACCAAAATGGCTTAAACATCAACATCAGGACTTTGTATCTTTTGATGTATGTGAAAATCAGTTGCTCTTATCTATTCATCATCTTGGGGACTTTCATGTCTTGGTGGCCATGCTTTCCATGCTATAATCCTTATTTTCTTCTCTCCAGCACATTTCGTCATTTTGAAAATTATTTTTAAATAAATGTATTTTGAAATTTAAAAAATGGGAAAAACCTTACCTGGCATTATATGAAAACGGAAATATCCCATCAGTCTTTGCCTTAAGGTTAAAGGTAAAAATAAAACAATAAATATATAGTTTGAAAAGTAATTATTGAAATTGCATCTTTCATTAAAATGTCAAGGTCCTAGGTGAGGGATAAGGGAACTTGTGGCAGAGCCTAATTAGCTTGATTCTATTTTAAATAATCCTGAATTGGTTCTAATGATACCCTAGATTTTTTTTTCGTGTCATAATGAGTCAAGTCTTACAAAATGAAAGTAAAATCTTTTCTGATAACCATTTGCATATTGTTCAATGCGAGACAATTCAAGAAATGAGACACATTTTCATCTAAGCTCTGATGTTCAGCAGCTCTGTTTTTAGAGAAAAATAAATAAACGTCTTTGAGCCTTGGTTTTTTTGATGTTGTGTTTTATGGTCTGGGGCTCTTCAGTAACATGAGTGCTGTCACTGCTACTTCACATGCAGGCCATGGAATTCCTGATTCATGCTATGTTGGAGGGTCTCCAGCATTAATAGCTTAGAGAGTAGTCTAGGCTTAGTTTTTTCTGTTTATTCATTTTGGGATTATTTGTGTTAACAATGGTGTGACTGAAATTTCCTCTCTCAGGATCTTAGAGTGAAATCCTAAATCCTTTGAACGAACAAGCTTGCCCCCATTCCCTACCTGTTCCTCCTGTTTGGTATGCCGATCACAATAGTGAGTAAGAAAGATCCGAACGCGAAATGATTTCCAGTGCTGCTATGCTGTGCTTATGTCTCCTTCAAGTAGAAAATCAATGTATTTTGGTTGAATGTGTTTCACAAGGAAGATACTGAGGATGATGAGACATGTAAGACCTAGTGCAATTTTAAGGACTTTATAATCTCTGTGTAAGTAGAGATAGGGCAAGAGTGAATGAAAAACCAGCCAGAAAGGTGAAAACGGATGGGGACAACAGCCACTATAAGAATTCACATTCAGGATTAATCATGGTGAGCTAGTATAGTCAGGAAAATCTGCCTGGGGTGTGACTAATTTGATAGATTTATTTAAATTATAGGAAATGTCAGGAATTGAGAATAGGGAAGAGATGGCATGAAAGAAGACCCAAGAGTGGTAGTGGGAACACTAGTAGTAAATAAACCACAATAATTACTATAATTAAAAACTCTGTCATTGTTAGCTAATCAGGAACCATGTCTATCCCTTTCCCCATTACCATAACTGTAGGCCCTACAGTACAGGATATTTGCTAGCAGAGCATTAGAAAATGTTTATAGTTCTCAGCATTCCTCAAACCATGAGAGTCAGATATTGTCCTAAAATGGATCCCTTTCACAAAGAAAAGCTTTCACAAAGATTATGCAACATCCCAGATTTATGTTACTTCCCAAGTACCCAGCGATGTGTGGTCTTTCCAGTATATCATAGAATCTCTCCTATTCCTGTGAAACAGCACTTGGAGTAGGGCTGGAAGGAACATTATCAGAAGGACTTGCAACCTTCACCCTTGTTCTGGAATTCTGATCTAACCTTGTAAACCCTTGGATTTTTTATCTTCATCAGTGAGAATCCTGGCAGCATCGCATAGAGCTTTACAACTTTGCCTCCGGCGTTAGACTGAGTTCATATCCTGACTCCGGTACTCATTGGGTATGTGACTTTAGGCAAGTTACCAGGAACTCCAAGGTTCATTTTCTTTACATGAAAAGAAAAAGGATAATAATACTAATGCTTACGTATTGTTTTCTGGACATTGAATGAGATAATCCATATAAAGCAGTCAGAAATACTTTATTACTGTTGACTATTTTGGAGTATTTACTTGATACTAAGCAAAATATTGGTACCTTTCAATGCAAAGGAACTCTGGAAAGTCTATCTTGACCACTCTTGAAAAAAAATTAGTTAATCTGCTCTGTGTTAAGGACATTATCACGTGGAACACATGTCTCATCGCCTGCTGATTTATTTAAATCAGCCAGATGGTCAGTAAAACACTTGGAATAGTGCCAGGGTCCATAGTGAACACGTCACATAAAGTAGCTGTTTTCCTTATTATACTGTGGAAGTGTTCTTATCTGACCTCCACTTAATACACTTACCAGGTTAATCAATGCTCTCTATTTCTCTTATAAAACATTTTGATCGCTTCTCATGAAATGCCATGGCTGTGCCAAGGCAGGTCAGCTCTCGCCGGGTGTCCTAATGTGTTTTGTTCTTCTGTGAGATAAAATGTGCTCGTTCCCAAACCTGTTTGCCAGTTATAGTTGTTATTTCCATCATGTGAGCTGATTATGTAAACCAGTGAAACATGAATGTGGGAAGAAGGAGATACTTCTTTATTAGCCTAGTTGAATGCTTTGGGTGTAGTTGGTAAAGGTGAGTTATTAAAAAAAATTAGATCAAGTTTGTTGTGGGCAAGAAAATGTGAAAGATAACAAATTCTTATAAAAATCTAGAAATACTCTGTAGTCAGATTTCTTCCCAAGGAGTTTATAATTCTTGCCTAACTTTAAAAGCACACTGTATCATGGGAGTCTTTTCTGATATGGAACTTGGGTAAATATAAAATTAACCTGAACCTCCTATAAGAAGAAAAAGACAAGGTAATTTGGTATGCAGGTTGCATAATAAGTATAAGAATGTATAGGTAGCATTTTTGTTGCTCTTGCTTACTTAAAAATTGCTATGACATATCTCCTTAATATCCTGTGTTTGGTTTACATTTCTGACAATAGGAAATGAGAGATGAAATACTGTGCTTTTATTTATGATGGTGACCTTTTTATAAAGTATCTCAGTCAACTCCTGAAGGGAGATGTATGCCCTGTGGTTGATGCAGAGTCTTCTATTCAATGCAGGATTTCAAATTTAAAAGTTTTCTGGTTTAGAAACTATAAATTATTTATGCAGTATCAAGCTTTTTAAACGCTGTTTATGACAGGTTGGGATTTTGCCAATCTCGATTGAAACAGTCTAAATAATTTATCTTGTGTTCCTTCAATGTACAATACATTCTGAAGCCTAAGAAATGTTAAATAAGTTTTATTTTCTACTCTGCTATGCTGAGGTCAGGAAGGTTAAGCTCTTAGACATTCTTTGAACACTTTTTGGTCCCATGTCTTCTCTCAGTGTGCTGGTTTCTTTCTTTCTTTTTTTTAACTTTCATATTGTGCATTTCTTTTATGTGACATTTCCACTTTATTGATCTTCTTTTTAAAAGAATCCTTTAACTCCCATTAATTATCTCTACTGAATTTCTATACATTGTGAATTTAGTTATAAATAAGAGAATATATTTGTAAGTAAAGAATTCGATTATTTTTAGATCCCAGTATCTTCAAGGAATATGAACAATGAATTAGTCTGATTTGACTTTACTGAAATGTGTGAGAAAACATCAAAAGAGTTCAAAGTTTAGTTAAACAGCTAAAATTTAGACATTTATTTGATTTTATTTTTAACATATGAACAAGATAATGCAGATACAAGTTTTTTTTTTCTTTCTTCACTCAACAGTGTTTTCAAGATTTAGTCATGATATGCAAATAGATTCTTTTTTAATTTCACAAGTTATGTAATGATTATACCACAATCTGTTTATACTGTGGTTGGTGGATATTTATGTTGTTTCCAGTTTGTTTGTTTTCTCATCACTAAAACAATGTGCATCTTTATGCAGTATTAGTACTCTGAGGTAACCTCATAGAAGTGAAACTGCTGGGTCAGACAGTATATGTATCCCTAATTTTTATTTTAAAAATGTTTTTATTAGGGTATAATTGACATAAAACATTATATTAGTCTCAAGTATACAATGCAGTGATTCAGTCTTTGTATATATTGTGAAGTGATCATCACAGTTAGCTAACATCTGTCACCATACACAGTTACCTTTTTTGTCTTATGATGAGAACTTTTATGATCTACTCTCTTAGCAGCTTTCAGATACATGATACAATATTATTAACTACGTATGCTAATATATTACATCTCCATGACTTATTTATTTTATAACTAAGTTTGTACCTTTTGACCCATTCACCCATTTCACTAACCCCCACTCCCTGCCTCTGGTAACCACCAATCTGTTCTCTGTATCTCTGAGTTCTGTGTGTGTGTGTGTGTGTGTGTGTGTATGTTTTCTTTTTAAGATTTTACATGTAACTGAGATCATTTGATATTTGTCTTTCTCTGTCAGACTCACTGACTTATTTCACTTAGCATAATGTCTTCAAGATCCATTCATGTCACAGATAGCAATATTTCATTCTTTTTTTGTGGCTGAATAATATCTCACACACGCAACACACACACACACACGCAAGAGCCCACAGATTCATGGCCCATTCATCTGTTGGTGGACACTTAGGTTGTTTCCATGACTTGGCTGTTATGAATCATGCTGCAGTGAACATGCATATATCTTTTTGAGTTAGTGTTTTTGTATTCCTCAGATAAATACCCAGAAGTGGAATTGCTTGATCATATGGTAGTTCAACTTTTAATTTTTGTGGAGCCTCCATACCATTTTGTATAATGGTTTCACTGATTCCAGAGACTTTTGGGATATACGGAGATGTAATTTGCCACCCAAATGGAATATGAGATTGTATAAGGTTTTGGAGTTGCTCAAGCTCTCTTGCTTGTATAACGGAGGAGCCTATCTGCAAACCAGGAAATCATTGGAAATATGCCAGGTTCTAGATGATGGCAGTTTGAGCTTATGGATCAAGATAAACCTATTCCTAGAAATTCCAATTTCATTATCATTAAATTCTTTTTTGCTTAGGCCATTTTGAATTACATTTTCTCTTAGTTACAAGGGAAAAGTTCTAATTTATGAAAGTTACACACAAAGAACAATAAGCCAGCTTACGTATTGCAATATGCAGCTGGATTCAATATAATGACAAAAATGCTTTTATTTATGGATCATTGATTAATACATATGAAACTTTACGTCCACTGCCAAACCGAAAGCAATTTGGATTACACACACCTACATATTCACTAAATGGGAATAAGAGTTCGAACTGTGTATTATATTCAATTTAACACTGTGGTTTAAAATATTCTTTTTAAAAAATAAGCCAGTTTTGGGAGGAGAAGTAGCAGGCTGAGATTACATCGGGCAGCAAGAGATCAGCTAGATAGCTTATCAAACCATTGCAAACACCTACAAATCCAACGGGAGATCAAAGAGAGGAAGAACAGCAATTCTGGAAACAGAAAATAGGCCACTTTCTGGAAGGTAGGACTGGTGGAGAAGTGAATCGAAAGCGACGGGAGGATAGACTGCAGGGGAGGGGCCGGCTCTCGGCAAGTGGCGGAGCAACGGAGCACTAAATCGGGACTTTTAAAAGTCTGCTCCACTGAGGGACATCGCTCCAGAGGCTAAACCGGGGTGAAGCCCACGCGGGGTCAGCGTGGCCCCAGGTCCCGCAGGGTCACAGAAGGATCGGGGCTGTCTGAGTGTCGCAGAGCTAGCAGGTATTGGAGAGGGGAAGCTGGCTACAGAGACAGAGCCGAGGAGTGAGCTCTCAGCTCGGGGTTACCTTGAACTGGTCACAGGCAGGGTGAGCTTGGAGCACGGCTGGAGGCCAGGGAGATGGAAGTCATTGGGGCTTTTCTCTGAGGGCGCATTGAGGAGTGGGGCCCCGAACTCTCGGCTCCTCCGGGCCGGAGACTGGGAGGCCGCCATTTTTATTCCCGTCCTCCGGAACTCTACGGAAAGCGTTCAGGGAGCAAAAGCTCCTGAAAGTGAACCTGAGCAGATTACTTAGCCCGGCCCCTGGTAAGGGCGCTGCAGCTCTGCCTCGGGCAAAGACACTTGAGAATCACTACAACAGGCCCCTCCCCCAGAAGATCAACAAGAAATCCAGCCAAGACCAAGTTCACTTAACAAGGAGAGCAGCGGAATACCAGAGGAGGAGAAAGCAAAGCGTGGAATTCATGGCTTTCTCTCCATGATTTTTTAGTCTTGCAGTTAATTTAATTTTTTCTTTAATTTTATTTTTTAATTTTTTTCCTTTTTCTGCTAAATTTTTTTTAACTTTTACCCTTTTCTTTTTTAATATTTTTAAACTAGTCTATCTTAACAATACCTTTCCAAAAAAATAATAATCTTTTTTGAACCTTCATTATTATAGTCATATTTTATCCTTCATAGTATTTAACTTTATTTTTTGTATTCACATAAGGGTTTTTTATTCTAAAAAATTTGGGGTACAACTTCCTCTAGAGGATCAAAATATACCCTAAATCTAGCTCCAGACTTGTTCTAGTCTCCAGCCTGAGCAAATTCTCTCCACTTTCTTTTTCTTTATTCTCCCAACCAACTTACTTTATCAACTCCTTTTTTTAGAAATTAAAAAAAAAATTTTGTTTTTTATCTTTATAGGCATATTCCATCCCTTCATTGTGTTTACCCTTATATACTTTTTTTCATTCTTTAAAATTTTGGGAGGTACTTTCTTCTAAGAGACCAAAATACCCACAATTAAGTGGGTGACCCTGTCCTAGTCACCAGTCTAATATTAGTATATTCTTTTCTTTTTCATATTTTTTATTTGTTTTCTTTTTTTAATTTTTTTTTCTGAACTTCTATTTATCCCCCTTCTCCCCACCCACGATTTGGGGTCTCTTCTGATTTGGTTAAAGCGCATTTTCCTGGGGTCTTTGCCACCCTTTTAGTATTTTATTTGCTCCTTCATATACTCTTATCTGGACAAAATGACAAGGCGGAAAAACTCACCACAAAAAAAAGAACAAGAGGCAGTACCAAAGGCTAGGGACCTAATCAATACAGACATTGGTAATATGTCAGATATAGAGTTCAGAATGACGATTCTCAAGGTTCTAGCCAGGCTCTAAAAAGGCATGGAAGATATTAGAGAAACCCTCTCTGGAGATATAAAAGCCCTTTCTGGAGAAATAAAAACTAAAATCTAACCAAGTTGAACTCAAAAAAGCTATTAATGAGGTGCAATCAAAAATGGAAGCTCTTACTGCTAGGATAAATGAGGCAGAAGAAAGAATTAGTGATATAGAAGACCAAATGACAGAGAATAAAGAAGCTGAGCAAAAGAGGGACAAATAGCTACTGGACTACGAGGGGAGAATTCAAGAGATAAGTGATACCATAAGACGAAACAACATTAGAATAATTGGGATTCCAGAAGAAGAAGAAAGAGAGAGGGGAGCAGAAGGTATATTGGAGAGAATTATTGTAGAGAATTTCCCTAATATGGAAAAGGGAACAAGCATCAAAATCCAGGAGGTGCAGAGAACCCCCTCAAAATCAACAAGAATAGGTCCACACCCCGTCACCTAATAGTAAAATTTACAAGTCTTAGCGACAAAGAGAAAATCCTGAAAGCAGCCCGGGAAAAGAAGTCTGTAACATACAATGGTAAAAATATTAGATTGGCAGCACTTATCCACAGAGACCTGGCAGGCCAGAAAGAACTGGCATGATATATTCAGAGCACTGAACGAGAAAAACATGCAGCCGAGAATACTATATCCAGCTAGGCTATCATTGAAAATAGAAGGAGAGATAAAAAGCTTCCAGGACAAACAAAAACTGAAAGAATTTGCAAACACCAAACCAGCTCTTCAGGAAATATTGAAAGGGGTCCTCTAAGCAAAGAGAGAGCCTAAAGGTAGTAGATCAGAAAGGAACAGAGACAATATATAGTTACAGTCACCTTACAGGCAATGGAATGGCACTAAATTCATATCTCTCAAGAGTTACCCTGAATGTTAATGGGCTAAATGCCCCAATCAAAAGACACAGGGTATCAGAATGGATAAAAAAACAAAACCCATCAATATGGTGCCTACAAGAAACTCATTTTAGACCCGAAGACACCTCCAGATTTAAAGTGAGGGGGTGGAAAACAATTTACCATGCTAATGGACATCAGAAGAAAGCTGGGGTGGCAATCCTTATATCAGATCAATTAGATTTTAAGCCAAAGACTATAATAAGAGATGAGGAAGGACACTATATCATACTCAAAGGGTATTTCCAACAAGAAGACCTAACAATTTTAAATATCTATTCCCCTAACATGGGAGCAGCCAACTATATAAACCAATTAATAACAAAATCAAAGAAACACATCGACAATAATACAATAATAGTAGGGGACTTTAATACTCCCCTTACTGAAATTGACAGATCATCCAAGCAAAAGATCAACAAGGAAATAAAGGCCTTAAATGACACACTGGACCAGATGGACATCACAGATATATTCAGAACATTTCATCCCAAAGCAACAGAATACACATTCTTCTCTAGTGCACATGGAACATTCTCCAGAATAGATCACATCCTTGGTCATAAATCAGGTCTCAACCAGTATCAAAAGATTGGGATCATTCCCTGCATATTTTCAGACCACAATGCTCTGAAGCTAGAACTCAATCACAAGAGGAAATTAGGAAAGAACCCAAATACATGGAGACTAAACAGCATCCTTCTAAAGAATGAATGGGTCAACCAGGAAATTAAAGAAGAATTGAAAAAATTCATGGAAACAAATGATAATGAAAACACAACGGTTCAAAATCTGTGGGACACAGCAAAGGCAGCCCTGAGAGGAAAATATATAGCAGTACGAGCCTTTCTCAAGAAACAAGAAAGGTCTCAAATGCACAACTTAACCCTACACCTAAAGGAGCTGGAGAAAGAACAAGAAAGAAAGCCTAAACCCAGCAGGAGAAGAGAAATCATAAAGATGAGAGCAGAAATCAACGAAATAGAAACCAAAAAAACAATAGAACAAATCAACGAAACTAGGAGCTGGTTCTTTGAAAGAATTAATAAGATTGATAAACCTCTGGCCAGACTTATCAAAAAGAAAAGAGAAAGGACCCAAATAAATAAAATCATGAATGAAAGAGGAGAAATCACAACCAACACCAAAGAAATACAAACAATTATAAGAACATACTCTGAGCAACTCTACGCCAACAAATTTGACAATCTGGAAGAAATGGATGCATTCCTAGAGACATATAAACTACTACAACTGAACCAGGAAGAAATAGAAAACCTGAACAGACCCATAACCAGTAAGGAGATTGAAGCAGTCATCAACAATCTCCCAACAAACAAAAGCCCAGGGCCAGACGGCTTCCCAGGGGAATTCTACCAAACATATAAAGAAGAATTAATTCCTATTCTCCTGAAACTGTTCCAAAAAATAGAAATGGAAGGAAAACTTCCAAACTCATTTTATGAGGCCAGCATCACCTTGATCCCAAAACCAGATAAGGATCCCATCAAAAAAGAGAATTATAGACCAATATCCTTGATGAACACAGATACGAAAATTCTCGCCAAAATACTGGCCAATAGGATCCAACAGTACATTAAAAGGATTGTTCACCACGACCAAGTGGGATTTATTCCAGGGTTGCAAGGTTGGTTCAACATCCGCAAATAAATCTATGTGATACAACACATTAATAAAAGAACAAGAACCACATGATAGTTTCAAAATGCTGATAAAGCATTTGACAAAGTACAGCATCCCTTCCTGATCAAAACTCTTCAAAGTGTTGGGATAGAGGGCACATACCTCAATATTATCAAAGCCATTTATGAAAAACCCACCGCAAATATCATTCTCAATGGAGAAAAACTGAAAGCTTTTCCGCTAAGGTCAGGAACATGGCAGGGATGTCCATTATCACCACTGCTATTCAACATAGTACTAGAAGTCCTAGCCTTAGCAATCAGACAACAAAAAGAAATTAAAGGCATCCAAATCGGTAAAGAAGTCAAACTATCACTCTTTGCAGATGATATGATACTCTATGTGGAAAACCCAAAAGACTCCACTCTAAAACTGCTAGAACTTGTACAGGAATTTAGTAAAGTGTCAGGATATAAAATCAATGCACAGAAATCAATTGCATTTCTCTACACCAACAAGAAGACAGAAGAAAGAGAAATTAAGGAGTCAATCCCATTTACAATTGCACCCAAAACTATAAGATACCTAGGAATAAACCTAACCAAAAAGGCTAAAAATCTATACTCAGAAAACTATAAAGTACTCATGAAAGAAATTGAGGAAGACACAAAGAAATGGGAAAACGTTCCATGCTGCTGGATTTGAAGGACAAATATTGTGAAAATGTCTATGCTACCTAAAGCAATCTACACATTTAATGCAATCCCTATCAAAATCTCACCCATTTTTTTTAAAGAAATGGAACAAATAATCCTAAAATTTATATGGAACCAGAAAAGACCTCGAATAGCCAAAGGAATATTGAAAAGAAAGCCAAAGTTGGTGGCATCACGATTCCAGACTTCAAGCTCTATTACTAAGCTGTCATCATCAAGACAGTATGGTACTGGCACAAAAACAGACACATAGATCAATGGAACAGAATAGAGAGCCCAGAAATAGACCCTCAACTCTATGGTCAACTAATCTTCGACAAAGCAGGAAAGAATGTCCAATGGTAAAAAGAGAGCCTCTTCAATAAATGGTGTTGGGAAAATTGGACAGCCACTTGCAGAAAAATGAAATTGGACCATTTCCTTACACCACACACGAAAATAGACTCAAAATGGATGAAGGACCTCAATGTGAGAAAGGAATGAATCAAAATCCTTGAGGAGAACACAGGCAGCCACCTCTTCAACCTCAGCCGCAGCAACATCTTCCTAGGAACATTGCCAAAGGCAAGGGAAGCAAGGACAAAAATGAACTATTGGGATTTCATCAAGATCAAAAGCTTTTGCACAGCAAAGGAAACAGTTAACAAAACCAAAAGACAACTGACAGAATGGGAGAAGATATTTGCAAACGACATATCAGATAAAGGGCTAGTGTCCAAAAT
>PISX010018663.1:0-39977 GCA_004024625.1 Mellivora capensis | reverse complement strand
GTGAGTCCTTTCTTTTTTTTTAATTCGAGGAGATGAACAATCATGTAGAACCTGTGACATTGACTTCATTACATTCATGGTATTCTATGCATTCTAAATGTGAAGCCAGTTCCAAAGGTCAAGACATAGCCAGCAGATTATAATTACATTTAAAGAAGAAATAGTAGGTATTCAATATATACTTATTGAATGACCAAATATAAGAAAAATAAGAATAATAAATTACAGGAGGGAGGTCTTTCTAGTATTTCCTGTATTAAAGCTTTGTATCTTAAAGGTACATCTAAATCCTCTCATAAGATAAAACCAAAAACTATATCATCAGCCTGAACCAGGTAAATATATACTGTGAAAATACAAGGCTGTTATTGCATGGCATGCAGAGCTGATGACTTTTAATAACTCCTGAACAGCAGAAAGCATCTTAATTAAGAAAAAAACAGTTTTCTGACACTCATTTGGAAACTTTATGACTTAAGGCAAGATATCTAACCTCTTTGAGATCAGTTTCCTGGTTTATAAAATCAGATGACCCTAATATCTTCTCTAAACAGCTTGTGTGAAGACTAACTGAAATAAGATCAATGAGATGTCAAACACAGAGCTTGTCATATAGTACAAGAATTGTAATTTTTACAAAGGGGTGATCAAGTACATGGAGTAATATTTGCTGAGTAGTATCAGTCAGGTAAGGTTAGAAATTATCTTGTTCTTGAATAACTCATGGATAGATTCATTTTTGAACATGGCTTATTTTTTGATCTTATGAATGACACAGAAGATAGTGACATTAAATTGATAAAGCCAGTGTGCTACATTAGGTACTGGAGAATTATTCCTTTATGTCAGTGAAGATGGTATAAATGTGAGGGAAGAAGAGATTGAGTCATGGAAAGTTTGGCTACCTCCACTGATGCTATAAAATAAAAAA
This sequence comes from Mellivora capensis, assembly GCA_004024625.1. Classification (NCBI taxonomy): domain Eukaryota; kingdom Metazoa; phylum Chordata; class Mammalia; order Carnivora; family Mustelidae; genus Mellivora; species Mellivora capensis. The sequence goes on along the minus strand of PISX010018663.1, from coordinate 39,046 downwards.
TACAGTTAACCAACAATCCCATCAAGAGGCTTCCATATGAAAAACTGAAATATCAGGACATTTATTGAAATTCTAATTATTAAGACTCATAGTCTAACATTTAAAAAAAATTGTTCACCAATTTAAGATGAAGTAGAAAAAATTATGGAAGGTTATTCTGCCTGAAGTGTTATCATAAATATTAGATTCCCTAAGCCATTCTTCATGGTCTTATTGGTCTTTATAGCATCATAAATTAAACATAAATACCACTTATGAAGTCCACAGAGATGTGTCATTGGGAATATAAAAACCCTACCACAAATGACAAAAGGAGAAACACATTTTATGAGACATAAATAAAGCTAAAGTGTCACACTGAAAGTAACAAATCCAGAGAAAGCCAGAGTTCATTTAAGAGCTGAGTGCTATGGAGCAAATGCTACAGCATACACAATCCCATCCCCCCAGAAGCCAGTTCCACATTCCAACCTGAGAACCCTCCTGCATACATGCTGTCAGAGAAAGTAATACCCTGATGGATGCTGTAGACTGTGATTGAAGATGATGCCAATGGTAGACTTCTTATACACTCTCATGGAAAATGGAGAATTGCCTGGATGAAGTGTCAGAAAGAAATGGGTTATATATTTTTTACACTGGGAATCATAATTTTGGGGAATTAAGAAAAGACCTATGGAAAATGTGGTGATGAAATGATACTAACCTTGTCTCTCAAAAGTCTGTTGATATTGCAAGTAATTTATTTGCTTTTCATTACTTTCTTTTCCCTACAGATATGTATTTCAAGAAGAAATTAATTCTCTACAAAATCAGTTTTAAGAGAAAAAAATCTAAAACAGCTGTAACTTGCAAAGGAAAAAATTAAAGAAGATGGCTGTAATACTCTTTATTCAATACATTCAACCTTGTGAAGCCAGTGGTTTGATCAAGCTATTCCTTCTAAAGTCAAAAGATGTTATCCTGCCTGTGGTTCTGCATACACAACCTGGTACTATAGATAGTGCCATGACATTTTTGAGATATTTCTGCAATCAGAATGAAGCTAACAATACTAAATATGTGTAGAAATATGTTTTGTCTGGAAAAAATTAGGATCTTAAAATTCACAGGATATTACTTTTATTTATAGCCATATTTTGAGGCACAAATACTCTTTTCTCTTACTCAACAGTGCCCTCCTGCTTTGGAAAGTAGATTTAAAGTATATTCAAAATCTGTTAATATTTCAATGATTCTGTTTCACAAAAACAGAAACAGATATGCTATGGCTTTATACAGTAAGAATAAGAAAGTAGGCCCTTAAAAAAACAAAAAACATAGTTCAAATGTCATATAGTTTGTCAAAACAACATGAATCTCATTAGTGATCATAAAATTAATCTTCTAGTCTACAAGAACCTTATACAAATACGAGTATCACTTAAGGAAACTATTTTCCCAAGTGACCTAATCAGTTTTTAAAAAAGGAATGAGTCTTCCCTTTTATATAAAAACAGGGGAATCATATTAACTTTTCATTTAATAGCCGATTTGGGATGCTGTATCTATGGTTAATGGGACAAGACTGTCACTAATTCATTGTACATCTTCAGCTACCAGTGAGACCTATACAGGCCTATAAACCAGAATCTTTGTCTCTAGCCAATATTTAATGATAAATTACCTGGCTCAAAGGAATTTTTATGGAATTAAAGTGGTGGTAACAATCAAGTTGGCTATTCAGACTTTAACCATTTCAACATGATACAGTGACTGCCCTGTCCCTCCAAAGTTACTCAGAAAACAGTACAGTATAAAAACATAGAAAATTCCTTCCGAAACTGCTAACTTTTCCCCTTTGGTGGTACCCTTATCCCTTTCAGCCAAGTGCAAAGTGCAAGGCAAAATAAATTAAGGCAAAAGGAAAATAAAATAAGAAAAATGGTGAGGGCGAGCATGTTGTTGACCATGTAAGATAACACGTGCAAAGTATACCTCAGATACACTATAGGTAGATGAGCACGAGGGAAGCCGAGCCTGGTTTTGCAGTGGGAAAAAGAAAACACTGTTAAAGAGGAAATGATAGCATAGTAAGGGTCTCAGAAGATTAGATGGCTCCATCACCAACACATTTGCCAGATAACGAGACGGCCTTATAAGCAGACACCTGAGTTTGAAATCTCAAGGTTCAAGATATTGGAGGAGAACCTTGTGATTAAAAAAATATATATATAGCTTAAAAAAAAATCCATGACAGAGATGACTCCCTCTGATCAGATCTGGTATGATCTTGCTGAGGAGATGCTCATTAAGGTTAATTGGAAAGTAGAACACTAATCATTTTTCTCCTGTAGTCCTACACTGATCTTCATTGGTTTAGGAACACTAGAAAACTACATGTGAGGTTATTTATAAGATGAGAGCTGTACTGTACATCTTCATCTTACTTTTTAAAGAGGGCACCAAAGCCAGCTCAGTGTTCTGATTCTGACGTCCTGTTCCTATTACTCCATTTATAGTACTACTACATCTTCATATATATATATACATATATGTATATATATACACACACATATATGCACAGGTATGTATATATGATACATTAATTTATATATCAATAAAAACACCATAAAAGGCAAAAATTGAAACACAAAACTTTTGTCCAAATTTATCTTTTGTCAGAATGCTTTACTGATTTTTTCAAAAAACAGCTGTTTTATACTCAAAAACATGTTTAATCTTCATGCTTTGCATTGATAATTTTTTGTCCTATTATTACTTTATAGATTGTCACACTGCCATGTTCAATTCTCTGGCCTCTTCTTTCATTAGGTTGTTAATAATACCAGGTGAGTTAAATTTTTAAGTATGCCTTCTCTAGCTACAAATTCTTTATGAAGTTACAAAATGCAAAGGTAGGGTGGGGGAAATGAAGATATAGAAGATGGCACAGTGGAGGAATCAGAAATGCCCTTATTATCTGATTTTTTCAATTGTATTTCTACCACCGAGCACAGCAAATTGTTGTAGGTGCTCAGTAAGTGTTTAATGAGTAAATGAATATACAAACTCTTTTTCTTCTATATTTAAAAAACTGAACTGTGTGAAATAATGTTGAAAAGGTTTTATATTTACTATCACAAAGATCTGTGATAAAATGTTATCACTACTACTTAATAGGTTACTTTGAGGTATTTCCTAAAATATGGTCAATTCTATACATACTAAGAAATTAAAAATTTTTTCCAACTATATATACATCTAATTTTCTTCAGCAAGGTGTTAGTTCTAGGAAAACTTTGCTATGCACGTTTGTTCTGTCTCTGTATATCCATAAAACTGAAAAACTTTATCTTTCAAAATAGTTTGAGTCTTATCTTTTTTCCCCCATCACTTCTCCATTTTCTGTTATTAGGGAAATTTACTTGCAAAGGAGATCTTTTATTAGTACCTTATTTTTGTATTAAAGTCAATTCTGAGAATGGCAATTCTGCAATAAGCATTAAACATCTCACAGTGTGTGTCATTTCCACTTCTGTGATGTCTTAGCTACTAAAGGATATTTTACTCATCTAAAAGTATTAGATGAGATTTTTTTTTGTTCTAAGATAGATTTCTGTTATTCAGTAGAAGTGAAATCCCAGAATTGTATTAACATGCAAGTTAAGCAAATTCTAACAAAGTGAAAGGTAGCAAAATTAGCCTGTTTTCCAAACAGATAAAGTTGATTTACTGTCATCTTCATCATTACTGTAGTCTGGTCATATTTATAATACATCATCTACCAAGATACTCAGGATGATACATAATTATTATAAACTAAAGAGTAAACAAATGCATATTATTAATATGAGCAAGTGCCAAACCATCACACAAGGAAGACTTTAATTATTAGGAAGCTCAAATAATCTACAAAAAACTCTAAAATTTGCCTGAGAATGTAGAGTATATAGACAAAATGATGTTTACTCATTTAAAAGCTACTGAATGCTTATTTGCTGTTCTTCCTTACTTTAGTCAGAGTTGGCTGATTCAATGCAGATGCCTTTTAGATATTCAAGTGCTGTTAAGATAAGACATATTGGTTGATCCTGTCAGGGTGTCTGCCAGTTGTACAAAATTTCCTGTAGAAAGAATGATTTCTTGGTGCAGTTACGTATGAAAAATTAAAAGGTGGTCTTATCTTTAATAAGATAAGCAATTGAAGCAATAAACAGAAAAATGTGGTGTGCAGCAAAAATACTCTTAAAATACATTTTTTAAAGTTTGAGAGAACAAGGTTGGAACTTATCTTTTTACCCTAAATCTCTGTAGGGGTGCTCCTCAACAAAGAATAATTTATAATCTATACTTTATCTATATGATAGTTCTATATTTGAAGGGTTTAATGTTAATCCCATGGTGGGTTTACTTTGTGTGTGTGTGTGTGTGTGTGTGTGTGTGTATGATATGATGTGAAAAAAGAGTAGCTAGAAAAAACAATGGCAAACAGATGACTAAAAATGTAAAGATAGAAGATTTCAGGGTATTAACTCTTCTAGACATAAGCTTCCAGGCAGAATAATCTGAAACCATCCCCCCCAAATCAGCAGCTTTCTTTTCCTCAAGCTCTAAAATGAAGATAATTTTACAGAGTCTCTATTGTAATCACTTCTCTGTTACTGTCATTTTGACACACTAGCTTGTTACAGCAGGTCTCAGCAAACTTTTTCTGTAAATAGTCAGATAGTAAACATTTCTGACTTTGCGTGCCATATGGTCTTTGCTGTAACTGTTCATCTTTACTTTTGTAGTGCAAAAGCAACGATAGATTATATGCAAATGAATGAATGTGGCTGTGTTTCAATAAAACTTTATTTATGGACACTGAAATTTGAATTTCATGTGCTTTTTACGGGCTGTGAAATGACATTCTTTTGGTCACCCCATCATTTAAAAATGCAAAAATCATTCCTAGCTTGTGGCCCACAAAAGAGAAACAGGATTTGGCCCAGGAGATTTAATTTGCTGACCCCAGAGTTATAGCATTAATTTGATGAATATAAAAAAGCAAAGAAAAGGCCCAAAACACTTCATCAGAAATATAAGAACAGTTAGTTCAGAACTAAGACTGCAATGAAAATGTTGATCTTAAAAAAAATCTATAAAATCACAACTATCTAATCCATTATTTATATTGATCCCATTTCATTAGTCTTATTTCAGCATTCAGAAAATTGTTAAACATTTAAAAATCATTCTTTAAAACACATTACTTTCTGACTTGATTCAGATATTTTTCTTAAACTTATTAAAAACATAGTCTTATTTTAAGTGATAACTCCTCCCTTAACTTTTTCTACTTCAAATAACACATCCTTTTATTTTATGTTATCATAGCAAGTACTTATAACTATCACATTCCTTTTATTTCATTGCCTAATTCCTAGTTTGCTTATGTGCCAATAGTCTGTTTTCATAAGTCATCTTCCCTTTTATTCTTTGTCAAAGCCTTTAAAAAATTAACATATTTGGTTACCCAAAACCTATTTGTATATGTTTGTAGCTGAATAGAAATTTACTATCACACTACATAGACTAAATGAAAACATAAAATTTGCAGCTTTGTGGCATTTTTTACTCCTCTCCTTTCTTTTCTTTCTACTTGTCTTTATTTCACGAGCATTTATGTTCTTTTTCTCTGAATATTTCAACACTCAAACTTTCCAGGGCCCCATCACTCTTTAATTAGCTTCAACTTTGTAAACTTACCTTGATTTATATTATCTAAATAAGGTATTAGTTTGTATTATGTTTTTCAGTTCAAATGTTTACACATTTTTCAATCTTCAGCCTAACTTTTAATATTCTTCTGACTAGATTCATGTATTTGATTATTTTTTCTTTTTTTCAATTTAAATTCAATTGGCCAACATATAGTACATCATTAATTTCAGATGTAGAGTTCAGTAATTCATCAGTTGCTTATAACACCCAGTGCTCATTACATCACCTGTCCTCCTTAATGCCCATCACCCAGTTACCTCATTCCCCCACCCACCACTCCTCCAGCAACCCTAATTTTGTTTCCTACAATTAAGAGTCTGTCATGGTTTGTCTCCCTCTATGATTTCTTCCCATTCAGTTTTCCCTCCCTCCTCCTATGATCCTTTGCACTATTTCTTACATTCTAAATATGAGTGAAATCATATGATAATTGTCATTCTTTGATTGACTTATTTCACTCAGCATAATGCCCTCCAGTTCCATCCAGGTTGATGTAAAGGGTAAGATTTCATTCTTTTTGATGGCTGAGTAATATTCCATTGTGGAGATTTTTTTTAAAAAAAATCTATCTATCTCACACCTTCTTAAACGTAAAGATAATTTTTTCCTTTATGTGGTGTTATTTTCTAGTCATTATTCTCAACACATTATTAGTCTAAGGATTTGTAGTAAGTTTTGAAGTCATTAAATTAGGCAAACTCTGCTTATAAGATAATAATTTGTAAAGGCACAAGATGACAGTTTTGTTATTAAAATTACTAAAAACTCATTTGGGGTTCAGAATACTTCTGCTTTGTACCATGTATAGAAAATGATGATACATTCTTAATTTATAATTCAAGAATCTGACATATCCTACTTTTTGCTATAAAAGTGCCAATATAGGATAAAGTATATTTTCATATGAAAAATAAAGATTATTATTATTCCAAAATTATATCTTAGAATATTCTACTTTATATCATGATTTTCAGTAATAATTAAGGATGCAGGATTCTTTTCTCTCTTAAAAATAATATATCATATAGATGATACCCATTGAAGTATTAATGATTTAATTAAATCCTTATCCCAGACATTTGAATGATGTCTCATTTTCCAACTATTAAATAAAACATTTAAGTGCAAACATGGTTTTTAATCTTTCATCTTATTGAACTATTTAGAAATGTTTCAATGAATTAAAAGACACTCACATACATATTCTTGTATATAGATGCCTACAATAAATGTTTGCAAAGTAGAATGGTCATTATATGCCAATTCATCTCATTTTAGAAACAAAACCTGTTTATATAGCTTATGGAACTGAGAATAACTTTATTCTGCTTCTAAGCAAAAACTGTTAACATGAAAGGGTTATTCTGGGGTAATGGGAATTTAAAGGAAAGGGAGAAACTGAACACTCAGATAAATATTTGATATGCATCTCCTTTAAGCTGAACTCTCTACCCAAGATACAATTTGCCTTTTGATAGTTTTCCTCCCCATACATTTCTAGTTAAAGGGAATCTTAGAATGATTTACCTAATATTCAATCTTTTTAGAAAAAAAGATAATCAGAACAAAGTGTGACCCAGCAAAATGAAACAAAAGATGAAGATATTGAGGTTACTACTTATTACATATTGTACCATGCAGGTGTTAAAAAAAGAAATTGAAAAGTGGCATGTATATAACTTAATCTTTGAAGCACAAACTTTTAATCCTAATCTAACATAAATCCCTTCCATATAGACCTTAAGAAGTCTTAACTTTCTAGTTTTGGTTTGATAGGGAAAAAAAAAAATCCACCATCACTTCTCATAGTTGGTTACAGAGAGTATGACATGAAATACATTTACTAATATTGTCAGAATCTCTTTAGGGCTTTCTAGAATAATATTCAGGTATGTTTAGACTGATTTAATCATAAAATTCATACTAATCTTTTTAAGATAGTGAAATAATTCTGGGAGTGATTATGGTTAATCTTTCAAATTCTGTAAGAATATTCATAGAAAAGAAGGACTGGTTCACAAGAAAATAGAAAAGCAAGACACTTGCATTAATTGCAATCAGAATTTAATGATTAATACTATAAAAACAACTTTGAACTTGAGTAATCAGAAGTTTAATATAGAGATATAAATAACTATGTATGGTACATAATTAAAAACAAGCTGAGAAGCCAGAGAATTATTGTATTACTATTACTGTTTATTCTGCTCTTTATAACAAAACTATTATAGCAATATGAATTAAAGGGATGGCAATAATCTTGGGAGAAGTAAATTCAGGTTAGGATTGATAGAAACTTTTAAAAAGCCCCAAGAATGGGATGTCAGAGCTAAACAGAGTGAGAAATTATTTGCTGTAATAATTTTGCTTTTCTTCTGCAATATTCATACCATATACCATTTTAGAGATTTTATTTCCATTTCTCTTGAAAAGATATATTCAGGAAAAGGACGAAGCATTCTGAGTCTGAGCTCTATAGGTCACAAAATATATGATTGTTAGTCTTGCCTACCTGACACATGTACAGTATTGAGTGGCTATAAGGTATTGTTCTCCTTCAAAGTGCTGTCTTGGGTAAATTAGCCTTTATCTCAAGTATTTATAAGATGTTATATGACATTAAAGATGCTTACTGCCCAATTTTTTTAAACAAAAGAATCTTATAGCTATTCCCAAAGAGTTTAAGAGGAAGTCTATTAACTCAGAAAAAGTGTGTCTATTTGCTAGATTATCTATGATGATACTCTAACATTGATCATTTTCCTTAACAAATGGAATTGAATCATTAAGACTCTATCACTTGGATCCAGCCAATAATTTATAGTCTTGCTGACAAATCCAACAAGGGGCAGAAGACACGGTCAATGGAAAAGCTCCAAGTGAAGACTCATGAAAACATTCTCAGAAAATTAAACAATTGTGTAAGAAACACAGATTTTGAAAAGAAAATTTTTATTTTGCACTGGAGCCATAAAGTTATTAAATCAACTGCAATGCTAGTGTGGCTTAAGTGTCCTCTTTCCTGCCAATTTAATCTTTATTTCATAAATGTGAGCATGAAGCTACAGCTAGGAAAGAAAGAAATAGGGAGAAAAGAGACAGAAAGTAAAAAAGATGGAGATGAGAGGACAAACCAATCAGATTTGGAATTACCAGTCAGCAGAAGTTTAGGAAAAAAAAAGAAAAAATCACCGAGTGAAATCGTACATTTACTCTGAGAGAGTATCCTTTCACATTGCCTTCTAGGTGATCTCTGAGCTCCTCCAGCTTTCGATGGAGCTACATGTAAACATCAGAAAATGAATTGAAAAAGCAACTTGTTCTCTTTTCCATTTTCTTTTTTCCTTTTAAAAATAAGATCATAGCATTATACATTTCTCACTGCCTTTGGCAAACATTTCAAAACATCAAAGACCTTTGTGTAACACAAGAATACATGCTCAATAAACCTGTGACTAGGAAGCCAACTTTTATTTTAGTTATAGCATCTTTTCTCCCCAAAGTGTTGGAGAAAATAAATACTATAACTATCTTTATAATCTCCTAGAGATTCACTTTAAAATTTTCTATTTGGTACATTATGGAGTAAAAATATTTAGAAATTATGAGATTTGCTTTTCCCAAACACACTTTTTGATTTAAAGCTGAAACCATAATAAACTGATTGAACCCTAACATGTATCTTTGATCTTATACATATACATGTGTGTATATATATATATATATACTTAAAAATAATAAACATATAATTTTAAGTTAAAGTTCTATACAGCCAAAAGCTGAACTTAAAGATAATTAAACACATGCACACTTGCACACACAATCGTTTATAGCAGATGGTGCTGCACTTATGGATGTCACTTTATCTTTATTTCACTATCAATAATTTCTAAAAAGTTATCTCACACTTCACTTTTTCATTTGAATCTGGCTCATAATCCATACTCTAAACAATAATGGACTTATGTTCCCTTAAAGACAAAGGTAAAATATGATACCTCACAAGTAGACAGTGAGGAATGCTACTGATATGGCACTGAGATACAAAGACTTATATTTTTCTGACTGAATCATTTTAACTTGCCTTGATTTTGAAAGAGGCATATAATCAACACTTCCCATCCCCTCTCATTATTCTTAGTGAAAAAACATTAAAAACAAAACAAAGCAAAAATGCTACCCAGTATATAGCAGTGTTAGAGAACAGAGAAGATGGCTTGTCTGGAATAAAGGACACAAACATACAGACACACCTTCATCCATGTGCACTCATGTGCGTGCACACACACAAATAAATAAACAACAAAAAAGTAAAATTAAGAAGGCAGAAGAGGCAAGGAGAGGAAGGAGTGCAAAAATTAGTGCTTCATAAATTGTTAAATGGAAATAAATAGGAGGTGTATAAAATTTTGAATTGACTTAATAATAGCCCTCAAGGTAGTTAATGAATTTTGGGATATGCCATGCAGTGAACTGTCATTTTGATTAACAGTTACTATTGCTGTTAGGACAAATGGGATTGAGATATAAGTAGTAGTTAATCTGGGGGGAAATTCTTCTGCATATTTTTAAAATCCAGAAAATGTTCTAACTTGCATTTATGGTGGCAGCATTAAAAGTGATCAATGGCTATGTCTCTGTTTCTAAAGGGTGATGACTGGCTTACCTTTTCATTGTCATTGAATGTTAGAGTATCGAGTGCCCAAGATATATTGACCAAATAGATATTTAACAACTAGCAAATGGGACCATCATATCAGAAATCCTTAAGTTGTGTATTAACAGATGACATACACAAATGGGCAAACATTTTGATATATGTTGGTTTGCAATTGATTGTTATATCAATTTTTTAACTTAAAAAAACAAATCAAAGGGGATTAAAAGTGTTCAAATACTATTAGCTATATGTGAGCCCATTATACCAGCATCATATAAAATTCTTTCTCTAATACTTAAGATTTTATATATGTATACACACACATCTATGCGTATATATGTATATAAAATACATGTTACTAACTCATAGTAATTATTTTTTCTGGAGAGAACTACAATGATAATGACACTAACATAACATTTAGTTACTTTTTATAAAAAAAGCAAAAAGGGGAGATAATATTCTGAAAATAAATATTAGTTCTCTGCGTAACAGGAACTTAACACATAGTCAGTGACATCAATCAGAGGAACGGTTTACTCCAGAACCCCAAATTATAGGCACCCGTAATGAGACAATTGCCCTTTCTCTTGTTTGTGGTGCCATTCAAAGCTAGTTATTTGGCAACTTGCCTTCAGCTGGTTGCTCTATGTGTAGCTGAAACAAACAACAACAACAAAAAATGACCCAACAGCCAATAAACATATTAAAAATAAAAAAAAAATGGGATGGTGAAAAATGGAAAAAGCCCCCTTCCTCCCACCACCCTCCAAAAAGGAAGAAGTGTAGGCTATAGACGAAATCTTGCCAAAAAATGTTAGAAACATATTTACTTTGAGGGATCCAACTCTACTAGCAACTCCTTTGCTTTCATCCGGCCGTCTAATTTGCTACAATGAGGGAAGATGGGTAAAAAAGACAGAATAAAGAAAAAGTGAACTTAAAAATTTTTCTACACATTAGTAAGTAAAACATGCAAAAACATCATTTGACTCTTTGAGGAATCTCTTAGAAGCCAAGGAGTTAACTAACCCAGAGGCTATATGACATGCTCTGTAAATAGGCTGGTCACTAGAACTGTCTTTATTATAGCATTATTCCTGAGATTAGGAAATGGGACTTACTTTTGATTATCTTGGGGACTTCTGATGTAGCAGTATCTGGAGTAGTGTTACATTTGCGTTTGGTTTACGAAAAACAAAGAATTACAAATATATCTATGCAGAGAACATTGTCTCTTTAAGTGTTATAGTGTCTATTCTGTTGTAATATCAGAAAACATCAATGGTATGACTAAAACATGAGTGTTCTCTTAGAGGAAAGATCGGTTCTAACAAGCATCATTCTTGATAGGTGACAGAGTGAAGCTCCCCTGCTTGTTGACCCAAGCACTGAGGTTGTTCAGCTGTCACTGAGATTCCCAATTAAACAATCGTGCTGCCCAACCAGAAAATTTTAATGCCAGACCAATGTTAAATACATTCACTCCCTCAAAACTTTCTTTTATTTCAGTTGAATTTTCCTCTTGGGTAAGATAGGGGAAACTAATAGTGTAACTACTATTTTAAAAACTGGTTTCACATCACTATATTAAAGAGAAACGGAAGATTCTCAACACAAAGTGTTTTATTAGATGAGATACAATTAGAATTTTTTCTATTTTTTTTTTTTTTTTGCTTTTTCATAGAGCTATAATAAGAACTAATACTTGGTTAGAGAGGAAGACAAACAAAAAAAGGTAGGGAAGAAGGGTGAGGAAGCTTCAGACCAAGTGCTCTTATGCCATGGGTCCTACACATGAAAAATGATGGTTTTCATTCAGACCAACATAGGTCAAGTTACCTGTGATGGTCCTTTTTTTTTTTTTTTTTTTTAAGACAATAGAGGAAGCATCAATGTGATAATGTGATGCCAGGTTCCAAGTGTTAAAATTCTCAGGAAAAATAAGAAACCTGACCATGCTACAAAATTACATTTCCTAGAGACAGGGTATAGATTGTCTTATCCCTTTTAGGATCTCTCTGATAGCATATGGAGATTGCTTAGGAATTATACTGAGAAAACTGAATTTTTATTTTGAGAAAAAAAAAAGCATCTTGGTATATAAGAATCATGTCAACTTTTGGTTTTACTTGATAAAGTTTTTATTAATTCTTTAGTACTAGCTAAATGTTATACCCAAGAGATAATCACCAATTCTTATTCTTCTTAGTCAATACTTTTTAGTCTAATACTAATTAGAATGGCAACACTATAAGAGAGGGCTTCTGAATGGGCAGTGAACTTATAATATCTCCTCTTTCTCTTGTGCTATTTTCTTTGATCTTAGAGAACATCTTTATATCAAAACAATTTCCCATTTTAAGTGGAGACTCACAATATCTTTTTTTTTTTTAATTTTTTATTTGTCAGAGAGAGAGAAAGAGAGAGAGGAGCACAGGCAGACAGAGTGGCAGAGGGAGAAGCAGACTCCCCGCAGAGCAAGGAGCCCGATGTGGGACTCGATCCCAGGACGCTGGGATCATGACCTGAGCTGAAGGCAGCCGCTTAACCAACTGAGCCACCCAGGCATCCCGAGACTCACAATATCTTGATTATAAAGATAAAGTAGGTAATTTCCTATTAAAAATATAGTCTAATGCCTCATTATCCTGAGAACTTTTAGAAACTGAAGATTTTCAGAATTGTTAACAAGTGAACACCATTTTCTACATTGTCTTTTAATTTCCAGAAGAGTTAAAATTACACAAATTCCAGCAACATGAGGTATCTTCTTCAAGGTTATTTGTTAATGACAAATCTAGGAAAAACATCCACAGTTCCTGACTTCCAGTTTATAGTTGTATTCCCTCTATAGGCCTGGAAATAAATGGGTTGGAAAAAAATTGATGCTTATAATATGTATATGTATATGTGTCTCTGTCTGTCTTGTGTGTGTGTTTGTCTCTCTTTCCATCAGTGGAAGATATTTAATGTTATTGTATTTATTTATGGGAAATTTTTTTCCCTGAACCATTTCAGTTCCAAATGCAAATGCAAATACAGAAACTTAAGGAGTTGTAAGAGTCACCCGTTAACTCTAAATGTGAAAAATAGACTATAATACCAATTTATTTTTATTTTTATTATTTTTTAAAATAATACCAACTTAAAGATGTTTGGGAACAGAAAGCTAATCTGTCCAATGCTTGACATTAATTTTCTGTACATAAATCTGACTTTGTAAATTTGAAACTGTCATAAGAAAGGACCTTAGAAAACCCATGTGGTTGTTATCAAAGCCAGAAGTGGCTGTAATTCAACTGTTACGTGATTTTTTTTTTGTGGTCCCTGAACGAGGTATAATAGCTAATACTGAAAAACTTCAGAAAGAATTCAAAAAAGATTTGTCTCATAAATTAAATATGAAAACAAGAGAAAAGTAACTTCAATAGATTTTAGTTTAATACTCTCATTTATTCTAGTCAACCCTTAATCATCAATTATGATGGAGTAGTATAAATAAAAGAAATTCATAGCTAACCCAAATGCCTGATTATTTTTCTTTGATAAGAAGCTAAAAGTAATCACAAAAGATTAGCATTTGGATTAGATAAATTACTTTACTCTTCATGATAATTATTATATCCTACATCATTAGCTAATTTTATCCATATTTGTCTATGAGGTTAAACATTTTGCATCAGTAACTAAGAGATGCCTTTATTACATATAGGATTATTGCAATATAAATGAAGTTTGAGAATTGGATGTAAAGAATTGTAGGGGTTATGACTGGTTGAGAATATTAGTTTATGAAGTTTGAAAATTAAAATGTTGCCAAAACAAAAAATGTTATCATTAATGTTTTTCTACTCTGAAGAAAACATTTCATTGTGATTTCAAAAGGCATAAATCAGAGGGTCAAAAAATTTCAATTTTTATTCAGCCTGTCAGCTATAATATATTTAACAAAATACCTATTAAAAATAATCTGAAAATATTGCAATGTATCACTTCTTTTGCAACCTCCTGGAAATCTTTTGTTAGAGATTAATTACAGAGGAATCTATCCTCAATGATTAATTACCAGGATGTAGCCTAAAAGCAGTGAAATGACACTGCTATATTTATTTACCTTTTTTATAAAAGGTTGAATTCTAGAAATATCCTCCAACAAAAGAAACTGCCTGGATGCTAATACAATACGGGTTGTTCAATACCTTTGATTTAGAACAATTCTCCAAATCCAAACTCACTGTAAAATCATTTCCACTGTTAACAAGTTAGAAAATTATCCCATCTCAAAAAAAAAAAAAAAAAAAAAAAAAAAAACTATTCCATCTCACCCTCACTTCCCTTGCCAATAAATAGTTGTAAATGTTATATCTGTATTAAAAGAAATGTAGATTTTGGAGTAGAAAGCCAACTTTATATTAATTTTCAAAATAAAATATAAAAGTTGAAAGAAATTTTAGGCTTGTAAAAGCCACATTAAGTTAGGTGCCTACATCACTGGGTATATGTATTCACACTTCTCTTTAGTTATTATAGATCTGCGAAAAAATCTGAGAAGAGACTGTATATTTTCTGTATTTGAACTCAGGTCTAGAGAGGTTCAGGGGCATTCTAGAGACATATCAATAAAAAAATGCTCAGTACTTTTAAATTCTCTCTCAGGTCTTTTCATTAAACTTTTATGGAATGGCTCTCATTTATGGAATTACTAAGGTAGATTGCCTCTTTCTTTCATGATATATTTTATATTCATTTGAATTAAAATGGCACAGATTAAGCAAACATTTTTCCTTGGTTTTTTGTTTTTTTGTTTTTTTTTTTTTTTTTGCCTTAGTAACTGGATTACTTTATTTTTAGAATTACCTATAATTTATATTCAGAACTACCCTGGCAGACAAATATTTCTAACCCTATTTTATTATGCCTCTGTTTTCTTTTTTTAAAAGATATTATTTATTTATTTGACAGACAGAGATCACAAGTAGGCAGAGAGGCAGGCAGAGAGAGAGGGGGAAGCAGGCTCTCTGCTGAGCAGAGAGCCCAATGCTGGGCTTGATTACAGAACCCTGGGATCATGACCTGAGCAGAAGGCAGAGGCTTTAACCCACTGCGCCACCCAGGCGCCCCTATGCTACTGTTTTCTTAAGTATGGGTATCAATGAGAGGAAATAAAACTTTTTTCTTAGAAATTGTTTATCTTTTAACCAATACCACTCAATATATATTGGTACAACTATAGATTGTTTCCTATAGTTATGATTTGGAGGAGATTTTTAAAAATCTCCTTTGAAAATTAAAATGTTGCAAAACAAAAAATTTTATCACTAGTAATTTTTCTACCCTGAATAAAACATTTTATAAGTATTTCATTGTGATTTCAAAAGAGGGTCAAAAACATTTCAACTTTCTATTCAGCCTGTCAGCTAGAATATATTTAATAGAATATATTTAACAAAATAGTTATTAAAAACAATCTGAAAATATTGCAGTATATCACCTCAGAGCTCAAAATTTAAACATACTCTTGAAAATAAATACTTCTGGGATCTGGTTAATATAATAAAACTGTTGCTTCATCATAAAACAACTGTTTCATTTGTGACTTATTAAGGCAAACTAAAAAAGTGGGAAGGAAGAAATGAAAGTAAGAAAAGTGACAACTATATGTCAAGGAAAAATAAATAATGCATATCTGGAGAAAAGCAATATGATTACAAACTAAACCAACAAAAGAATAGAGAAAACCAAGGAAAGAGTTGCAAAGATTAACGAGGAAAAGAGAAGTCAAAATCAGAATCTTGTTAGCAAGTCACAGATCCACCAACCTACCTCTTCCTGACAAAAAATTTTTATCCTTAGGAAATCCTTCCTTTTTAAGGATCTTATTTCTCATGATATATTAACATTTGAAATTATTTATTTATAGTTTATTATGGATTTAATTTTGATCTTTAAGTTTCTATAATAGCTTTGATTCCAAAACAATCTATACAAAATTAGACTTTTCAGCGAGTTATTTCCTGCCAGAGCTTACATAATGCAATCCATGTTCTTTTCTTTCCAAATTTCTTATCTCTCTGAAAGAAATTATGAAGCCCATCAGTGGTGTGGTATAAAAGTTATTAGGCACTTTGAATTAACTTAAAGTAGTACAGTATATGTTACTAAGAATTATTTATTATTTGTATGAAACAGGAAACATTTTATTTTAAAACTTCCACTGAAATATGATATAATTTTCTACCCAGCAAGATTAAGAATTGAATGGTTTAGCCTAGATATAAAAATGCTCTGGTATAAACATAGTTATAAAAACAAATAAATAGTTGGCTTTATGAAGATCTGTTATAAATCTGAAAAGCAGGCAAAAGACATCTCTGTCATTATCAGGCCCTATTTGAATAACAAAAATTTTTATTTTTCTGGTTTAAAAAATAATATAGATTACAAAATAACTTGCAATTCCATCCCTATGCACTATTGTTTACCTACTTTTTTCTAACCAGATATTTAAAAAATTTTTTTTTAAATTTATTTATTTGTCAGAGAGAGAGGGAGAGAGAGAGAGCGAGCACAGGCAGACAGAGTGGCAGGCAGAGGCAGAGGGAGAAGCAGGCTCCCTGCCAAGCAAGGAGCCCGATGCGGGACTCAATCCCAGGATGCTGGGATCATGACCTGAGCCGAAGGCAGCCGCTCAACCAACTGAGCCACCCAGGCGTCCCCTAACCAGATATTTTATTTTGAGCTTTCCTTCATGTCATTAAGTACTCCAAAAGATACAATTTTGGGGGGGTTATATAAATAACTCATATATGCATGTGTAAATTATTTAACCATAGACATTAAGGTTGGTTCTAACTTTTTATGAATTTGAAAAATGGTATAATAAATAATCTTATATATAAGTCTTTAATGGCTTCTTTGACAATTTCTACTGGATACATTTATGGCAACTGTGATTGATTAAAATATAAGAAAAATTTTAAGGATATATATTCTTACATATATATTCACTTGAAAGGTCACACAGACTTATATTCCTATTAGTGTCAATAGGAATAATCAGGTCGCTGCTCAATAGTATGATTATAATTTAAAAATGGTTATCTATTGGGACTGCAAAATTTGTATTGTTTTAAATTTTAAATAGATTTCTAGTGACAGGGTACATGTTTTTTGATATATTTCTTTGCTGAATTTATTTCTTTTTATAAAATGGCTGTTCTTGCTCTTTAGTTATTTTATTTCATTTTTCCCTATGAGCTTAGAAGAGCTCTTTGGATTATCAACACTTTATCTGACAGATTTGTTGTAATTTTTTTTTTTCTCACATCAACTCCTCTCTAAGGTCCTTGAGAGCAGGGCTAAGAAGTCTATCTACTGCTGTATTCCCAATTACCTAGCATAGTACTTGACATAATATGCACTAAAAAATATTCATTAAATAAATTTCTGAATTAATGTATCGTTTTATTTTTAATGAACTGAGAAAGTAGGGACAGCAGGTAATCCTGAAATTTTGGGCAAGAAAATACATGACCAGTTTTAGAATATATACTATTTTATAATAAAGATCTAGAGATTATGTTAGTTTGGGATATGCTCTGTATTGAACTACATGAGACACAGCAGTTAATTACATGGATTTGAATCATGGCTCTATCTAATCAACTCCAAAATTAGCTGCAAAAATAATGATGGCACAGGTTATCTTTGTTCAGCTGCTTTTTGCACAAAACACACCTCCCAAAGCATTAAAAATAAATTTATACAAAGCAAAGCTATTAAGCGGAACTGAAAAGTGGTATTCATAATTTCACTATTCCTTGTATTTCTACAGTTCTTACTTTCCTATCTTCCTATAACTTGAATACAACTCCAGTGGATACCTAGAGAAACTAGTATTCCATTTAAAAGAGATGAGCTTGATATGAATGAGAAAGATCTTAAATGAGGTTAGAATGTTTTCAGTTGATGATCTCTACCTTTATGTAGTAGCATGGAATGAAAAAGCTGGAATAAATAACCTTAATTATTTTATATTAATTAGATATTAGTATAATATTAGAGAGAAGGGCTAACTAGAGTGATAATATTTATTCAAGTCAGTGGAGAAACTTATTTCAAAGGAATGGGATTATAGGCCTACAAGGGAATTTAGAGGCTGATTAATTTAATACCAGGGTGCTACAGAAGTAGAAACTGAAGTCTATTAGTTCTCAAAATTTATAAATGGCTGACTGGGGCTGATACTCAATATTTAGTGCCTCATAGCGCAATACTTCTACATACTGAATGTTGTTAATTTTTCAAACAACTTTGGATCCATAATTTTTAAGTGTCTGCTAGTAAATCAGTCAAATACAAATGCTAAACTTGTTTCTTCCATAATATCACTGAACTGAATTAATGAATATGCAAAAATAATCTGTTTTGGTATCCATATAAATTATAGGAATCAAGGGCATAAAAGTACTGCATATACTTTCAGAGGTAGAATTAATACAAATTGTTAAGTTTAATGAAAAGAAGACTAAAACATTTAACCTCCGGAAGATTAGTACACCATTGTTTTTAAATCTGGGAAATAGGAAATGCCTGAGATATCCAAATAGGGGCTGGCAAAAATACTAGCCTACAACCAAAGAGTAGAATGCCAAACAATAAGTAATAATAACATTGCAGAATACAATTTTTAAAAATGTAAAGAAGTTCATGACATAGGAAGATGTTCATATCACTAAATGAATAAAATAGATTAAAATATTATATAGTTTAATAATAATAGCTAACATTTATTGAGCACTTCCTTATTTCAAACACTGTGAAAAGTTATTTGCATTTTTAAATTTAAGCTTTAAAATATTCTGTGAGGCAAATAGTATTATTTTTCATTTTAGATTAGATAAGTAAGATTATAGAGGTAAAGTAATTTTCTAAAAGCCATATCTAGAAAGTGATAAAGCTGATATTCCTCATCAGGTTTGTCAGACTCTAGAACCTGAGCTCTTAATTACTGTCTTCCCATTATTATCCATTTATATAAAATATTTGAATTTATAGAAAAAAATAGACTAATACAAAGCAAAATTTAGAAGTTGGTATTTATTAAGGGTAGTCATATAGGAACTCCTTTTCTTTTTTTTTTTTGCTATAAAATGAGTATATATATATTACTTTTTTAAAATAAAAAAACACCATGCTACTTACAGACTACCTAAGCTATAAAACTATTAACTCTAAAGCTAATAATTTCTGGTTAGCTGTATCTTTTCAGGCTAACTAATCAAAATTCATTTGCAAGTTCAGATTTCAGGATAGCAATTATCCATTTCACAGTTAAGTTATACTCAGCTTCAATGATGAACATAATTCTGTGAACATTCAATAATTAGAAAAGGATCTGGGGAATTCCATTTTCAATTTCCATAATACATAAAGGCAGAGGGGATATCTAATCAGATAAATGAAGAAACAGAAATTAATGTATAATCCTGCATATTTAGCAGAATGTCACAGAATAACCATTTAAAATAATTTGTAAATTAAAAATTAATAGCTAAAGTATACTGTTATTATCTAATTCCAGTTTTTTCAAAGTATGAAATGCTTTACCATACCTGGTAGTACCTTTCTCATTAGAAAAGGATATAACAGAACCATCCTTTATTTGAAGCCTCAAAAATCTGTTTTGCTATCAAGCCAGAGTAAATAACAAAACATACATGTTACAGAGGAGAAAGTAAGCAATAATGAATGAGTTATAACTATAGCAGCCAGGCATTTAATGAAAATAAAGAAAAGAGCTTGGTGGTTATATAGAATGCCAGGTGAGTATTTGTATGTGTCAGTAATAGCCTAATAATGTCAATCTGATTATTTTAGAAAAAGCTGAAAATTTATATTTTTATTTAAATATCTCACCATTTAAGTGTTTCAAGCTAATTAAAAAAAACAATTATATCTCTAATAAAATGATCTTCCAACAACTATGCTATGACTTAAGAGAGGGCTCTCTATATACTTATTAGGAGACAACATCCTGGGGAAAAATCAGTTGGTACCCAAATACAGAAGTAGCATCACATTGGAAATGAGTAGAGTTTGTCAGAAATTACAAGTTCTGGCTGTGTGTCTTCAAAAGACTCTTAAAGTCTTCTTTCATTTTAAATCAGGGAGGAAAAACTCTTCCCTGCCCTAGAACTAATCTGGATCACAGAGTTGGGGTGAATCATTTGTAATGCTTAAGCATGGTACTGGTGGTCATTTACATAAAGTATACAATCTCTAGACTGAGAATACCAACATAACACTGTCTCAGTGGAAGATAAGATTCAGCATACATAATTTTGACCTAGGATATTTTCAAGAAACATAAGCCACTTATTTTGTTGCACTAGTGATAATTTAAGTATGGTCCATGGACCCACGAAGGTCCTCAAGACCTTTTCAGGGGCCCACAAGGCCAGATAAATTTTTTATTTTTATTTTTTTAAGATTTTATTTATTTATTTGACAGAGAGAGACACATTGAGAGAGGGAACACAAGCAGGGGGAGTGGTAGAGGGAGAAGCAGGCTTCCCACTGAGCAGGGAGCCTGAGGCAGGGCTTGAACCCAAGATCCTGGGATAAGGACCTGAGCTGAAGGCAGACACCTAACAACTGAGCCACCCAGGCGCCCCAAGGCCAGATTATTTTAACAATAGTACTAAGACATTATTTTCCTTTCTCAGCATATTGACATTTGCACTGATGGCACAAAATCAAAATAGTGGATCCAAACAGTATGAATAGTCAAATTATTCACTACTATGTACTAACAGTTAAAAAACAAAACAAAACAACAACCCAAAACTAACAGTTTCAAAAAGAAAAGGTAGTTTCACTTAACATTGTCTTCAATGAAACAGTGAATACTAATTTAATTAAAACTTGTCCCTTTAGTGTGACAAAATGGAAAGTATGAATAAAATACTTCCATTGCATACCAAAGGATGATGGTTTTCTCAAGGAAAAGCACTTCTGCAATTGAGGTGTAAGCAGAACTAACCAGGTTTTGCACAGCATTATTTTCACTTAAAGGAATGAGGAATGACAGACAAACTAAGATTATCCAGACTTAGATGTTTGGTAGACATTTTCTCAAAACTGAATGAAATGAACCTGCCATTTTAAGGAAAACAGGATTTATTGCCTTTTTTTTTCCAAGGATAAAATTCTAGCTTTAAAGCAAAAATGAGAATTGTGGAAAACATGTATCACCATGAGTTTGAGAGCTTCCAATGCTTTTTTGATCAGCGTGGTAGTTATATCAACGAAGATAATTTTTTGGTATAATATAATGAAATATGTCAACACTTGGAAGAACTTATATTTTCTAAGTGACCAACAAATATATTCCAAAACCATGCCTGGTTATAAGATCCATTCAAAGTTCAAGATGGACCAAGAAATTTTAATATATCAGAGTATAGTATAGTCTGTGAGAGCATTTTAGATTTCCTACTTCAACTAACTTTTAATAAACTATCAATTGTAAATTTTTGGTGTAGTGTCAAAAGAATATCCATGACTATGTGAAAATGCTAGTCCTTTTTCTTCTAACTACTTAACTGTGTGAAGCGGAATTTGTTTTTTGTTTTTCCATATTCTTCAACCAACATATCACAACAGACTAAAGTACAGAAGCAGATGTGAGAATCCAGTTGTCTTCTATTAAACCAGACATTAAAACATATTTGGGAAATATAAAATAATGCCATCCTTTCCAACTTTTGTTTTCTGTTTTGGAAAATATTATTTTCATTACAATGTTGTTTATGTTAACATATTAAGGCTTTATTACTCTTGTTCTGAAGCAAATAACATAAAAAATTTTGCAGTTTTAATTTCTAGTACAGGAAATATTGCTAGGCGTGACCCACATAAACAGAAGCTATTAAGAGTCCTTAATTTTCAAGTGGTCCTGAGACCATAAAATTTGAGAATTGCCAAATTTGACCCATAATGTTGAGACTATTATTGCTCAGTAGTCCCCAGATGGGGCAATTAACTTTGCACAAAAGTAAACTTATATTTCTATGTCCAGAGAATGTACTACTGATATCACTAATTTTGTGCTTTCCAAGCATTTTGGCACTTATGGACTCTACATATACAACCCATAAATTTCTATAATGTCATTAACAGTTGAACAGATTTTGATATACCAATGTTGATATAATTTCAGACAAAAGCAAAAGAAACATATTTAAAGTAATCTTACTGATTTTGTTTAGGCTCTTCAAAATAGTAGAAAATAATCTGCAGGGTCCACTTAGTGTTTAGATCTAGGCTAGAATTTTAACAACTTCCTAAGATTCTCCAGAGACTTGGGAGTCTCAGGTTTAGAACCAACGCAACTATCACATAATCACTCTGGTGTTCCCAAAAGAAAATAGTGACAATGTGCAATAGTTGTACAAACTAACATGACTAAGAAAAATATCAAGGGAATATGTAAAGGAAATCACACTGCTTTTCAGACATACACACTAAAAACTATGAAAATTGTTGACTCTTTATCCAATCTAAATTCCTCTGCTCAAAGGAAAATAATAGAAACCTAGAATGAAGTCATAATTCTGCATTTTGTTTGAATTAAGATTAGACATTAGTGTATTAACATACCCTTCATTAAGTTATTTCAATACATATAGTTTTTAGTAATTTCATAACCTTTAGTTTTAGATAGATAGGATTTATATTTTCTTCCTAAGAAGAAAAAAAAAAATAAGTTGTTGGTTAGTTTGGGTACAAAATTCTATTCTAATCGTTAAGGTACACAGAGTATGTGACAGTAGATTACATTTATTTTTTAAGCCAAACCAGATGCTTAATGAATAAAAAATAATTAAATTGGTCTTTAAAAATTATTCCTTATTTTAACAACATCTACTGGGAATAGTGCATTGATTGAAAGTTTGGATTTTTTTTCCTTTTGCTCTGGTTTTTTCCTTTTGCTCTGGCCATTATTCTCTACCCCATGCCTCTTGATTTCAAATAGAGATGCTACTGCCTTTTATAACTGAAAAATCAGCATTCATTTAAGTTGTGAGTCATGCTTACTTTATAAGAGAATTTATCTGTTATAGAACTATTCTTTTAGCAAACAATTTTTGGGAGATTATCACCATGTTAGAATTTGAGTCTTCTAGATATTGCCCACTATTATTTAAATGGAATCTACATACTCTGACTGTCTTGGCTAAGCCACTCTTTTACTTAGGGCAATAAAAGATTAAAATTCCAAATCTGTTCTTAAAAAATATTTCACAGTTTCATAAAGCAAGTGGAGTGAAAATCATTTGTAATTTCAGTCAGATTTCATTAAAAAATATAACTGGTATAAAAGAGGAATGACTTTTCCCCCACATATAACAAAATACATCATTTCAGCACAACAAATAAATATTGTTGGAGATGATACCATTTAATAAAGAATTGTTTAGAAAAGTTGGGTGTCTTCATTAGATTGCATATTAAAAAGGAAATCCAAATGGTATATTTTATAGATCCTGTTCTCACCATAGTTGGAAATCTTAAAGAGTAAAAGGACAATCTACGATATTATATTATAGTAAACATATAAAATGTGATGTTTAATGTTATAAACAAAATGTTTAATATTATAGTCGTTGACTTAAAAAAATAGATGCACAAAGGTAAATGAACAAGAAATCTTTTAGCTTAAATACAGCCCAGTTGATAAAAAGCTACAGAGGGAAAGTGCTTCTGGTGATTATTTCCAGAGTATTCTGTACTCCTGGAGATAAATCATGGCATTTATATGTCATTATAATTTGTAGTTGCCTATTTTGTCTGTTTGTAATGGCAAGAACAATGTCTACTGCTCACCACTGCTTTCCCAGCACTGGCAGAGAGAGGGAAGGACTGCATTTCTTTATAAACACGAAGTTCAGAAAATTTGAGCAACTTCCTTAAGTTAGGGTGGTTATTAAGCAGAGAAGCCAACATCTGAATCCATGTCTCCTACTATCAAGTGTTCTTTCTACTGATGATCATTCAAAACCATATTGTATTTCCGTTGTAAAGAAAATATATTTGCATATATATTTCTGCAAATAATAAACTGCATGTCTAATCTGAAATGTAGAAGAGGATTTCTATGGGGTTTATTAGGTACTAAATTATAAATATCAGCACCAAGATGCAGTAACAGTAACAATGTCAAACTCCCTAGTGTTATAATTTTATGCTGGATATAATCCTGGAATGTCTTATATGTATCTCATATTGAATACATGCAAAACCAGAATGTATTAACTCCTTTCTCTTACACTATGAGTTTCTTCTCGTATTATTCCTTAATATGGTTAATAACATCACCCTTGACCCATATCTCAAATTAGAAGCTTGGCATTTGGACTTTTCTGCCCTAAATTTTTATGCTACAAAATAAAAATAAACAATTTACCTAAAATAGATTTAAGTGCTAAAACCTATGGTCCTTGCAATCTGATTCAGTAGGCAAAGGCAAAAAAAAATATTTAAAAGAAAAATGAAGTAATATCTGAAGTTGCATTATGAAGTCACTGGATTAGGCTTTCACATAGTAATGAAGTTTTAGTCTGAGAGTTCTTGACTGGTGATAATTGGCTGGTGACAACTGTGTTTAAAGTGGTCATTACTAAAAAAAATAATACAAAAATAAAGCGGTCATTATTGCTGAATATAATTCTCAAAACCTCCACCCAATACAAAAGCTTTTGTTTTGTTTTTATTCATCCTTCATATCCCAGGTGAAGTGTTCTCTGATAATCCTATCTAAGTAAGGTTTTCCTCCTATTTTCTATCAGTATAACTTTTTCATTTCTGCTTAGCATAAATTTCAATTTAAAATTGTTAGGGTGAAATTATAATTATTAGAATGATTTATGTTTACCTACCTATTTATTTTAATAAACCATCAGCTAAACTGTAAACTCCAAGGTCAGAGATTATATCTGTCACTGTTATAGAAACACATATTATAGTAACTAGTTTAGATTTAATTAAGCCATCTTATAATTTGAGACTTTCAATAGATTAATTTGACTTTCTTCACTTCCTCTAAAAAAAAATCAATACACAAACTAGTTTTTTTATCATATTAGTATTCTGGTTCAGCCTTAGAAGTTTAATTTTAAAATTACACCGAAGTGCTAATTTTATCTTTGAGGTATATATTCTAGGTAAAAATTTTCTAAAAGGAAAAGAACCTTATTCCTAGGTAAAAATACAGAAAAAATATCCTAGAAAAAAAAAAGATACCCAAATACACTGTTTTATTTGAATTCATTGTTATTTTGAACATCTAAGTGATAACTGAAGAAAAAAATATCAAGACAAGCCATTTGTTCTCCTTAAGTTTTGTAATGAGCAAATTAACTTAATGTTAATATTTTTATTTTTATGATTTCACTTCAGCAAATTTGGAATGCCAAGTTATTTTAGGATAGCATTTAATATTCCTTTTGTAATTAAATATAATTGCAAAGTTTTAAAAAGGCTCAAGAACTACTATGTTTAATTAAACAGCATAGATATTTATGTTCATGGTATATTATTAAGGAAAAGAATACTGCATCTTGAATAGCCCCATATTCCGAACATTTAGGTCTTAATATTTGGTAAATGACTAAACATTTATAGTGGACTAAACTTTTAGCTTTATTTCCCAGACTTCAGAAATGAGTATGGCTTGTTCAGTTGGGATTTAATGTAAACAATAAATTCTTTTGTTTTAAAAATTCAAAAGACATGGATAAGATTCTTCTAACCAATTCAAGTCTTAGAACACCATGTTTTCATTCAGTTGACGATGCACCTGAATGGCACCTGAATGGCATTAACATATATTTTATGTCTAAAATGTTCTTATAGTTTTTCTTCATTGAAGATTTAGAACCATAATTTTTTAAACTATAAAATTAGTTATATTTGACACAAATCTAAAAGCGATGATATACAACAGTAACACTGTGAGGACTCTGCTGAGAAGGTTGTACCATGGTATGTAAAAGGAACTGCCCTACATATATGAAGAACTGCTTGAGATCACTTCTAAGTTAAGTCCAGTTATAACATTCTTAAAATTCATGAAAAAGTTGGATTTGAGGAAGACAGCTATATAAGTTGTAAATCTGATGAGGGAAGAAGCCACAGTTTGAAAAGTTACCTGCAGATCCCTTGAATAAATTTAGTGTATAGCTGATATCTAATACCATATCTTGTTAAATAAGAAAGAATGTCACTGTTAATCTTTTCATGTCAATATTGAATCCATCATATAGAAAACTTGAAAGCACTAATGACTAACTTAACCAGGAAAGGGACATTCCAAAAGAAAGCAGTTACAGCCACAATTATATCTGCTACTTAATTCATCATACATGAAGCTGTGAGGCAGCAAATAAATGTCTAATCCTCTTTAACTCCCACACATGATTCAGTACTTGGGAAAAATTATAAGAAATAAATACTAAAAAACTTCCTTCCTCCCCCAAAGGTTGGCATTAAAACTTTCCTTCTGATCAATTTAGTTTTGTTTCCAAATATTAGGCAGCCACATTCCAAGTTGATTATGTTTGAAAAAATTTGGAATGATACTAGAGCAGGGAGCTACCCCAGCCTGGACAAGCTAAAAAAAAAAAAAATTCTTTTGGTGACATTTTTTTATTTTCTTAATCTTACTTTTTATCAGCCAGAAATGCATTCATCCTTTGCATAAACAAATAACTTCACATCTATACTGATGAGTATGCTAAAAAAGTAACAAGTCTAAAACAAAGAGACAGGAGCTACAGAAAATACCTATAGCTGTGATGTAGGAGTAGACATTTTACATGAAATTTCTATTGTCTTACTGTTGGCCTAATTTGAGAATCTGTGAAACAGTAAGTGGTAATTATCTTATAGTCCATTCATTTTTTCATTGCATTATCTTGCATGCAAGCCAACCTTGACAAGCAGAGGGAAATATTGGTTAAACTTCCCAGATTCGTGTAGTAGGACAAGTTTAAGGTGCCAAGGAACTGTACCTACTTTTGGTGTTGGGCAGGAAGCTGTAGAAAGGCGAGATGTAGCCTGAGCACGAGGCGATTCTGAAGGAGTAGTGCTGAGGGAAGCAGTGTCTCGTGGGAGCACCTGAACGCCACGAGATATGATGGAGTCTGGAATCTGAACAAGAAAAGCAAGGATAGTTTAATGTTCTAAAAATACCACCAATATAGAATCAATGCCCTATTTTTTTGGGGGGGTATTCTTTGCTGAGTAGCTCTCATATATTTGGTCTCACTCACTGTTCGGTATAAATGCATCCAACAATTTGGGATAGGAGAGAAAACTTCAGTTTTAAAATACTTTCTCCTGCCAAATAGTATTTCATGAAACTTTTATGAGAGCCAGTCTAGCATTGTAGTTAAGGAGTAAAGTGTTGGGGCGCCTGGGTGGCTCAGTGGATTAAAGCCTCTGCCTTCCATTCAGGTCATGATCCCAGGGTCCTGGAATCCAGCCCTGCATTGGGCTCCCTGCCAAGCAGAGAGCCTGCTTCCCCCTCTCTCTCTGCCTGCCTCTCTGCCTACTTGTGATCTCTGTCTGTCAAATAAATAAATAAAATCTTAAAAAAAAAAGAGTAAAGTATTCAACATTCATGTACTGGCTCTGCCATTTAATACTTATTTAAATCAAAGATTCATTGTTTATGTACAACACCCAGAGCTCCATGCAATACATGCCCTCCTTAATACCCACCACCAGATTCACCCACCCCCCCCACCCACTCCCCTCTCTTCTAAAACCCTCAGTTTGATTCTCGGAGTCCACAGTCTCTCATGGTTCATCTCCCCCTCCAACTCACTTTTCCTTTCCTTAAAAAACTAATGATGTATTTTATGGTGACTAACATAACACAGTAAAAAAAAGAAAAATTTAATTCTTAGATATTTTCCATTTTCCTTTCAGATTCTCCACTCTTCATCCTCTTGACTCTAAGCTGACCTGTACAGAAAGAATCAACAGGCTACTCTGTGCTCTCTAGTTTCTAGTTGGGTTCAACCAGTGCCAGGAAACTGAAAGGTTAGAAGAGAGCAGGGTCTGATCTTTATTCTCCTGGCTCCTTCTCTACCAGGTTACCACAGGTTGGCTAAGTCACAGCTCCTGGTCAGGTTGGCTCAGTCAGAGCCCCTGGTTACCTGACGGGCTTGCAGCTCTTTTCTGGATTTCAGTAGCAGTTCCCTCCCTTTGCCCCATTAGGACTAGGGATATTGATGGTTCCCAGTATTACTAGTCCCAGGGCACTGCATTGTGTCTTGCAGTTTTCTCTAAAATCTGCCCAAACCTTTGTAAACACTATAGTTCCTTATTAAACTCTTCTTAATTATCCATTTAACTATGCTATGATTTCTTTGGGGACACTGATGGTTCTGCTTTTTAAATCACCATTTCCTTTACCTAAAAAAAAAAATGAAGATAACAATAGCATCTTCCTCACTGGATTACTGTTGAGGATTAAATAAGATAATGCATATAAATTATCTAGCACTACAAAGTATTAAATACTCAATAAATATTGACTGTTATTACTGGTATTATTATACCTATCAACATGGTAAAAATTGACATAATTGAGTATCACTATTCTAAAAATAAAAGAACATAAGGACTAATAATATAGATTATTAATTTTAAAAATTATTATTTATGTTGATTATAAAATTATTATTTCAGGCTATGTATAATTTAATTCTTGTTCTGTGCTAGTACTAATAGGTTTAGGTTTTCTAGTCTCAAAATGAGAATTTGACCACTTTTAAGTTTTAAACATAGAGGGGACATACACAGAGGGGATAAAAAGATAAGCAATTAAAATTCAACTAGTAAATATCACTTACTGTGTGAAAACAAGGAAGCAGCAACCAGACTTTATGACTAGAAAGGTGCTCTTGATCTTAGGTATCATCTGTTTCCTCACAAATTTCCATAGAAGGTCTTTTATTTTGTTTCCATACCAATATCCTCATTATCAATGGTATCGCTACCATTTTAGGGCCTAACAATTTATGTGACTTATAAATAGTGTTATCATACTTAGGGTGAATAGCAATGGGAATTCTGAGAAGAAAAACTGCTCATCTGCTAGCACATTTGAGTACTGAATTGTGATAAATAATGTAGAGAAATGGAGGTAGATAGTCCAATTTAAAAGAGCCACATGTTGCCATTAATGTCTAGTAAAAAAAAGGCCATGTATTGGGAAAAAAAAGCCAAAGAAAGCTTCTATTATACTTCACATGACACCATGCCCCTCTAGTTCATAGCAATTTCCACAATTTCCACATAGCAATTTCCAAAAATGTAGTAATTATACTACATTTATATGTATGATAGTTTGATCAACATCTATCTCCCATACTAGAATGCTGTCATGATGAAACCATGCTTTTGCTAGTATTTTATGTCCAGTACCTAAGAAAGCACATGCACAAAGTAGTATGTATGTATGATATATAGATTTTCAGACTTGCAAACATATGTGTACATATACTACACATCGTTCTCTCTGTGTATGAATGTAAACAGGACAGCAGGATATTTCAGGGGAAAGATAAGCTTAAATTTGAAGTACATTCTTTGAGGCTAATAGTCTGGAGATACTCAATGAGCAATTAGAAATATGAGCCTGGAGCACAGGAAGAATTTACAGATTGGATATATACTTTAGGAATTATCAATGGAAGTGAATGTTTCAGTCATGCATATGTCTCAGATCATTCAAAAACAGTATGTATAGAAACAAAAGATGATGGTTGATAATTCTAGGTGAGCTCCATATTACAGGCTTAACAGAAGAAAAAATTAAGGGGAAAAACAATCTGTAAATGAAAAAACAGTACATCCTATTTTTGCTATTTTAGAATCAGGATTTATATCTATCACACTGGATCAATTATTAAATAGCATATCTTTTCCCTTTCAAAAGTACTTCACTTTGGAAGATAAATTATTTAGTTTTCATATATTTAAGAAACTGTTAGACACAAAAGAGGAAAATCAAGACAGAGTGAACACAAGGGAAGGGAAAAGAGAAGAAACTTTCAAGGAGATGTTATAAAATATCAACTATGGAGAGAAGATAAGTAGGGTGAGACTTGAAAAAAAGCCATTGAGAACTGGAAAGACTCCACCAAAAAACTGCTAGAATTCAGTAAAGTTGCAGGAAGAAAATGAATCTACAGAAATCTGCTGCATTTCTATACACCAAAAAAAGCAGCAGAAAGAGAAATGAAGGACTCAATCCCATTTGTAATTGTACCCAAAACAATAAGATACCTAGTATTAAGACAAACCAAAGAAATGAAAGACCTGTACTCTGAAAACTATAAAACATTGGTGAAAGAAACTGAAGATAACACAAACAAATGGAAAAACATTCCATGCTCATGGATTGGAAGAACAAATACTACTAACATGTCTATACAATCCAAAGCAATCTACACATTCGATGCAATCCCTATCAAAATACTAACAGTATTTTTCACAGAACTACAAGAAAGAATCCTAAAATTTGGGGCAACTGGGTGGCTCAGAGGGTTAAGCGTCTGCCTTTGGCTCAGGTCATGGTCCCAGGGTCCTGGGACTGAGCCCCATATCAGGCTCTCTGCTCAGCGGGTAGCCTGTTTCTCCCTCTCTCTCTGCCTGCCTCTCTGCCTATTTGTGATGTCTCTGTCAAATAAATAAATAAATGAAATCTTAAAAGAAATCCTAAAATTTATATGGAACCATAAAAGACCCCAAATAGCCAAAGCAACCTTGAAAAACCAAAGCAAAGCTGGAGGCCACACAATTCAAGACTTCAAGTTATATCACAAAGTTATAGTGACCAAAACTGTATGGTACTAGCAAAAAAATAGACACATAGATAAAAGGAACAGAATAGAAAACCCAGAAACAAATTCATATCTATATGGTCAATTAGTCTTCAACAAAGCAGGAAAGACTATCCAATGGGAAAAAGAGAGCCTCTTCAACAAATAGTGTTGAGAAAGCTGGAGAGCAACATGAAAAACAATGAAGCATAAACAAAGAATTCTAGAACAGTGAAAAAAAAAAAAACAACAAAAATTAAAAAAAAGAAAAACAATGAAACTGTACCACTTTCTTACTCCATACAAAAAAATAAACTTAAAATGGATTAAAGACCTAAATGTGAGACTTGAAACCATAAAAATCCTGGAAGAGAACACAGGCAGTAACCGTTTTGACATCAGCGGTAGCAACTTCTTTCTAGATATGAACCTAAAGCAAGGGAAATAAAAGCAAAAATAAACCATTGGGACCTCATTAAAAAAAAAAAGTTTCTGAATAGTGAAGGAAACAAACAAACTAAAAAGGCAACCTACAGAATGCAGATGTTTGCAAATGACATATCTGATAAAGGGTTAGTATCCAAATACTATAAAAAACGTATAAAACTCAACACCCCAAGAACAAATAATGCTATTAAAAAAATGGGCAAAGAAATGAATAGACATTTTTCCAAAGAAGGTATACAGATGGACAACAGACACATGAAAAGATACTCAACATCACTTCATCAGGGAAATGCAAATCAAAACTACAATGAGATATCACCTCACATCTCTCAGAAGAGCTAAAATCAACAATAAGAAACAACAGGTGTTGGCAAGGATGTAAAGAGATGGGAACCCTCTTACACTGTCAGTGGGAATGAAAATTAGTACAGCAATTCTGGGGAATGGTATGGTGGTCCCTCAAAAAGTTAAAAATAGAACTACTCCACAATATAGCAATTGCAGTACTAGGTATTTAGCCAAAGAATACAAAAATACTAAAAGGCTTACATGCACCCTGATGTTTATAACAGCATTATCTACAACAGCCTAATTATAGAAGCAGTCAGATGTCCATCAATTGATGAATGGATAAAAAAAGATGTGGTATACACACACACACACACACACACACACACACACACACACTATGGAGTATTACTTAGCCATAAAAAAGAATCTTGCCATTCACAATGATGTGCATGGAGACAGATAGTATTATGCTAAGTGAAATAAGTCAGAGATAGACAAATACCGTACGATTTCACTCATCTGTGGAATTTCAGAAACAAATCAAATGAGCAAAGGGGAAAAAAAAAAAAAGAGATGGAGGCTAACCATGAAACAGACTCTTAATTATAGAGAACAAACTGATGGTTACCAGAGGGAGATAAGTGGGCGGGGGGGGAATGGGTAAAATAAGTGATGGGGATTAAGTAGTGTACTTGTTGTGATGAGCAATGGATACTGTATGGAACTACTGAATTACTATATTGTACATCTCAAACTAATATTACACTGTATGCTAATGAACTGGAATTTAAATAAAAACCTTAAAAAAGCCATTTGATCTGGCAATTAAAGAAGTTACCAGTATAGTAAAAAGGGCAGAAGTGAGTTGAGGAAGCAAGTGGAATGATAAAGCAGGGTAATTTGTAAGAAAAGAAGGGAGACATTCACTATTTTTCCTTCCTTTGGTTCTTGAAGTGAAGACCTATTAATGAGAAAAATGGGGAAATATAAGTGGGAAAAATAAGTTTAGGAGAGTGATCAATATTGGATATATGCATTGGTGAATAAACAGGGAGGATAACTAAAGATTAGGGGAAGGAATTATCAACAATGTGGATCCAGTTAATATTGGCAACCATAAATTTGTAACTTCATTAAGTAGCCTGGGAATAAAAATTTTCCACCTTCTCAAAAAATAAACTTACACAAAAGATGAATACTTAGAAATTCTTTGCAAATATATGGTTGTGAAGGCTGCAGAAATAGATGAGATCCTAAAGATACACAATAGATAAAATTTAACAAGCCATAAAAAGGGAAAAAGAACAAGATAGAGGTAGTTAATAGTTGTCGGAGAGACAGCTATTTCATTATTTGATGAAGATAGATACCTGATGACAAAAGGTAAAAAAAAATTGGAGGTTAAGGAAATGGAGGCAGTGAAAATGGATTACTTAGCTGATGGGAATTTGTACTGTTTCTATTTTCTGGGGATACTACAAACAATGTTACTATAGACATTCTAGTATTATCATGAGTCCTACATGCATTAATTTTAGGATATATATATATATGTATATATATATATATATATGTATGTATATACATACACACATACATATATATACACTCAGGAACAGAATTGCTGGTTATTGTGTAGCCATACCCTTTTACAGATTTCCAAATTGGTTAAGTCAACTTATACGTCTGTCAAAAGAAAATGGTGATAGTTCTTCCTACTCTAAAACATATCTCTATCTAGTATTGTCAATATAAGCAATTTTTTAAATGTCTGGTAGTAGTAATTTGTTTTAATGTTCCTTTTCCCAACTGCTAAAGAGAAAAAGCATATTTTATATGTTTATCAGGCATTTAGATGTTCTTTTTTTTATAAAGTCCCTGTTTAAATCTTTTGGCCAAATTTTCCCATATTGGGTTGTCCTTTTTACTGAATTGTTAGATTTTAGTACATATTCTGGATACCTAGTCCTTTATCAGTTTTATATGATGAAAACATCTATTCCTCTTCTGTAGCTTGTTGGCTTACGTAATCATGTCTATGGTTAAGAGAATATTTTAATTTAGTTAAATCTATCAATATTTTCCTTTATATTTAGTGGGTTTTGTGTCTTAAAAGGAATCCAATGGAAATGGCAGAGAAAGAATTGCCAGAAGTCAATCACTCCAAGAAAGAGGTAACTAAACTAGCAAAAATGGTCAGAGTAAACTTTACCAGAAATCTACAAACCAAAAGTATATAGCAACCAGGTGAATGCTAAATCAAGAAAAAACAAATAAACAAACGAACAAAAACAACAAAAAAAAATACAAACAAACCCCCCCCCCCAAATACCCCAACCCAAAACAACTATTCCTTCACCAAACAACTCAGTGGCACACTTGAAGACACAGCCCACATTCCTGGTAAGAATTCCTAGTACTGGAGGGAGAACAAATCTTATTCTCAAGAATTGCAGTTCTTTGTTTCAATATGTTCTGTGGCTTAATGAAGGACACATAGGGTTTGCTTTTATTTCCCCTAACCTGGAACTTTCCCTGGGCTTCTGCAGCTAACCAGAAGGTGGTATTGTTCTAAAATATAAAGGCAAATATATTAGCTACTGCTCTCTGGGTATAGGATGACAGTTGGGGTAAAGAGTAGATTTACTTAGAAACTTGGAAGGAAAGGCTATGTAATGAAATGCTTTCAGGCATAGGGACTTTGAAAAGTATATTCCTGGGAATCCAAAGGTTCATGTTTATGCTCAGGGTTAGCCACATCCTCAGAAGACTTTACCTAATCTTTCAACTCTTGCTGAACTTCAGAGTCTGCAAAAGCAGGAAGTAAAGGCTAAGAGCTGTAAACTGGCTGAGTGTCAAAGGTATGCCCTGATACAAACAAAGAGTCCAAGTACAAAGAATAAGAGATGTTATTTTTCTGTACATTTGTAGAGAAAATGTACATCATTTTCCTCATTAAGGAAAGCTCTGTTGAATCACTAGCTGACCACATAGCTAATGGAACAGAGACTTCAGTAACCAATAATTAATAACATCCTTGACAAGAAAAGTTAACCAACAAATCAAAAACAATAATTATGACAAAGAGCAATATAATACCCCAGGGAGGGGGAAGAATCTAAGTTCCAGAGTTTCCACTTACAATATTCAAAATGTTCAGTTTGCAACAAAAATTATAAGCTATGCAAAGAAGTAAGAAAGTGTGGCCCATATACAGAAAAAAAAAGAGGAATAAATAGAAACTATTTCTGAGAAAGCTCAGACACTAGACTGACTACTGAAAATCTTTAAATCAACTATTTATTTTTTCAAGATTATTTTAGCTACTTGGGGTCTTTTGTGGTTCCCTATAAATTTTATGATTGTTTACCCAAGGATACAAAAATACTGATTTGAAGGGACAGATGCACCCCAATAGCAGCCTTATCAACAACAGCCAAATTATGGAAAGAGTCCAAATGTCCATCGATGGATGAAAGGATAAAGATGTGGGACATATACAATGGAATACTACTCAGCATCTGAAAGAAAGAAATCTTGTTATTTGCAACAATGTGGATGGAGTTACAATATATTATGCTAAGCAAAATAGGTCAATGAGAAAAAGAGAAATACTATATGATTTTACTCACATGTAGAATTTAAGAAACAAAGCAGATGAACATAAGGGAAGGGAAAAGAGAGGGAAATAAATAAGAGATTCAACTATAGAGATCAATCTGAGGGTTGATGGAAGGAGATGGGTAGAGAAGGGCTAAATGGGTGATGGGTATTAAGGAGGGCACTTGTGATGAGCACTGGGTATTATATGTAAGTGATAAATTACTAAATTTTACTCCTGAAACCAATATTAATTTATATGTTAATGAGAATTTAAACAAAAACTTGAAATGAAAAAAAATCAACTATTTAAAATATTTTGAAAGAACCAAAGAAAATCATGGACAAAGAACTAAACAAAGCATGAAAAAGATGTCTCACCAATGAGGAACAGCATAAAGAGACAGAAATAATAAAAAGGAAACAAATGGAAATTCTAAAGTTGAAAAGAATAGTTGACTCTTGAACAATGTAGGGGTTAAGGGTGCCAACCCTCTGTGCAGTCAAAAATCTGTGTATAACTTTTGACTCCCTAAAATGTAACTACTAATAACCTACTGTTGATTGGAAGCTTTACCAATAAACAGTCGACTGACATATATTTCATATATGTATAATATATTGTATTCTTACAATAAAGTAAGCTAGAGAAGAGAAAATGTTATTACGAAAATCATAAGGAAAAAGAAGCTAAAAAAGGAAGTTATAAGAAACTACATTTACAGTACTATACTATGTCTATCGAAAAAAATGCACATATAAGTGGACCCACACAGTTCAAACCTGTGTTGTTTGAGGTTAAACCATAAAACTAAAATAAAAAATTCTCTAGGTGGATTCAGCAGCAGATTTGAGCAAACAGAAGAAAGGATTATGACTTAAAGATATATCAATTGAGAATAACCAATCTGAGCAGAAAGAAAAAAAGAATGAAGAAAAATGAGAACTTCAGGACACTAATATATGCACCAAATTATCCATAATGGGAGTCCCAAAAGGAAAGGAGAGAAAGAGGCAGAGAAAATATTGACTGAAAATTTTCCAAATATGATGAAAGACATAAATCTACATGTCCAAGAAGTTCAACAACTCCAAGCTAAAGAGATCTAAGCCAAGACACACTATAATAAACTGTTGAAAGACAAAGAATTCTAAAAGCAGCAAGAGAGAAGCAACCTATATGAGAGATCCTCAATAAGATTAACATCTGATTTCTCAAGCAGCAAGAGAGAAGCAACCTATATGAGAGAGCCTTAATAAGATTAACAGCTGATTTTTCAGCAGAAACAATAGATGCAATAGGTAGCAAAATAACATGTTCAAAATGCTCGAAGAAAATGATCTGTCAACCAGAAATTTTGTATCTGGCAAAACTATAATTCAAAAATAAAAGGAAACGAAAGTATTCTCAGATAAACAAAAGTGGAAAGTTCAATACTAATAGACCTTCCTTCCCTAGAAGAAATGTTAAGAGTCCTTCAGGATGAAATGAAAGGACACTACACAGTAATTTCGAATTCACATGAAGAAATACACTGGTGCTCAAAATAGGTAGATATAAAAGTAATATATATTTTGGCTTGTAAATCAATACAGTTTCAAAAAAACTATATAAAATAATAATTATAAATCTGTGTTGGTGGGCACACAAGGTATAAATATGTATTTTGTGAAAATAACAACATAAGTGAGATTAGGCAAAGATTTTGCATAATATTTAAACTAATATGGTACTAATCAAACTAGACTGTTACAAAGTAAGATGTTAATTTTAACCCCCAGAGCAACCACTAAAAAGATAACTAAAAAAAATTTGCCAAAAGTAAAGAGGGAAAAATGAAAACAGCACACTAGAAAACGTCTATTAATCAAAATTGAAGGAAGTAATGGAGAAAATGGGAACAAGGGTGCCTGGGTGGCTCAGTGGGTTAAAGCCTCTGCTTTCGGCTCAGGTCATGATCCCAGGGTCCTGGGATTGAGCCCCACATCAGACTCTCTGCTCCGCAGAGAGCCTGCTTCCTCCTCTCTTTCCCTGCCTGCCTCTCTTGCCTATTTGTAATCTCTGTCAAATAAATAAATAAAATCTTAAAAAAAAAAAAAGAAAATGGGAACAAAAACGATAAAAGACATACAGAAAATAATAAACTGGAAAAACAAAACATTACCTTTTTAGTAATTACAATAAATGTAACTGGTTTAAACTACCCAATTAAAAGGTAGAGACCAGCAGAATGGATTAAAAAAACGTGATCTAAGTATATACTTTATATCCAAAGACAAACAGGTCGAAGGTGAAAGAAGGAACGATTTTTTTCTATGCAAACAGTAATTAAGAGAGCTAGAATGGCTCTAATAATATCAGAGAAAATGGACATTAAGAACAAAACTGTTACAAGAGACAAAGAGAAAAAGTAATGATAAAAAGGTCAATCCACCAGAAAATATAAGAATCATAAACATACACACACCTAATAAAAGCCCCAAAATATATGAAGCAAAAACTAACAGTATTGGAGAAAATGTCCAATGATAATAGGGAAGGAGATGTCAATGTTCCACTTTCAATAATGGTCAGAACAACTAGTAAGATCAACAAATAAAACAGACTTGAACAACAGTATAAATCAACAACCGTAGAGAAAATCTACCCAGTAACTGTAAAATATACATTTTTCTCAAGTGAACAGGGAACATTTTCCAGGATAGACTAATTGTTAAGCCACAAAATATGTCTTACTAAAATACTAAAATCATACAATGTATCTTCTCTGACCATAATGAATGTGGAAAACAATATAGAGAGAAATTAACGAATTTACAAATATGTGGAAATTAAACACATTCTTAATTGATGAGTCAAGGAAGAAATCCCAAATTAAATTACAATATTTTGACCTAAATGAAAATGAAAACACAATATATCCAAGCTTACAGGTGCAGTAACAATAGTGTTCAGAGGGAAATTTGTACCTACAAATACATACTTTAAAAAAGAAGATTCCGAATCAATATGCTAACCTTCTACCTTAAAGAATTAAAAAAAAAAAAAAGAACTAAATAAAGAACTTAAAAAAAACAAAA
Organism: Mellivora capensis; assembly: GCA_004024625.1. Classification (NCBI taxonomy): domain Eukaryota; kingdom Metazoa; phylum Chordata; class Mammalia; order Carnivora; family Mustelidae; genus Mellivora; species Mellivora capensis. Next base: position 316 of record PISX010018663.1, on the reverse strand, counting down.
ACCAAAACCAAAAACGAAATTAACCCTAAAGCAAAGAGAAGGAAAGAACGAATAAAAAGTATAACAAAGATAAAATAGAGAACAGAAAGACACTGAAAGAATAAACAAAACCAAAGGTGGTTCTCTGGAAAGAGCAATAGAATTGACAAACTTTTACCCAGACTGACTGAGAATAAAGAAAGAAAACTCATATTTCTAAAATCAGGAATAAAAGTGGGAATATTACTATTGATGTCACAGAAATAAAAATTATAATATTATAAACAGTTGTATGCCAAAAATTAGATAACCCAGATAAACCCAGAAATTATGAAAA
>PISX010018662.1:0-39892 GCA_004024625.1 Mellivora capensis | reverse complement strand
GCCGCTCCACCAGCGAGTAGGACACCAGCGCGTTCTCCTGCGCGTCCGCGTCCCGCGCCGACACCGTGAAGATGTGGCAGCCGGGCGGGTTGTTCTCCCTCACGAACACCGTGTACTCGGGCTGCGCGAACGTCGGCGCGTTGTCGTTCACGTCCGCCACTTCCACGGACACGCTGGCCGTGGCGGAGAGCGGAGGCGACCCCCCGTCCCGCGCTGTCACCAGCAGCTCATAGTTCGACACGCTCTCGCGATCCAAGGCGCTGTCCAGCACCAGCGAATAGTAGTTCTTGAAGGTGGACACCAGTTTGAATGGGATATGAGGCATCAGAGAGCAGGTTACCTGCCCGTAGACACCAGAGTCACGGTCGGACACGGAGACAAAGGCGATGACGGTGCCTAGTGGAGAGTCCTCTCTGACCGGCAAAGCCAGAGGTGTGATCGCCAGTTGTGGAGCATTGTCATTTACATCCAGCACTTTCACTAAAACTTTGCAGTGATTCGACATTGGAGGATTTCCTTTATCAACTGCTTTTACCTGAATTTCATAGGATTTCGTTTCTTCATAATCCAGTCTACCAATTAGTCTAATTTCTCCTGAGCTGGAATCAATTTTGAAGTTTTTTTGAATGTTTAGAGGAATATCACTGCCAAAGGAAAAAACAATTTCGCCATTTACACCTTCATCGGCATCAGAGGCATTTAATGTAGTCAATAATGTTCCATTTGCTGTACTCTCTAATAAATGGACTCTGTACCCAGCCTGGGCAAATAATGGGGCATTATCATTAACATCCAGCACTGTGATCAGCAGCTGAACTGTACCTTCCAGCTCTGGCTTGCCCCCATCAGTGGCTGTCAATAATAAATGAAGTTCTGGTGTTTCTTCTCTATCCAAAGATTTCCTCAATTCAAGTGAAAGTGACTTACTGAGTTCATCACTTGCCTGTACATCCAAAGAGAAATAATCACTGGGGCTGAGGGTGTAAGTTAGAAGAGCGTTGGTACCAATGTCTTCATCAGCGGCGCCCTCTATCGGGAAACGTGAATCCACCAGTCTAGATTCAGGAATAAAAAACCTTTGTTCTCTTGCTCTGAAAACCGGTGGGTTATCATTAATGTCCTTCACCTCCACCACCACATGGAAAACCTGCAGCGGCTTGTCCACGATCACCTCCAGGTGGATGCTGCACTCCAGATTCTGCCCGCACAGCTCTTCCCGGTCGATCCGAGAATTCACAAACAAAATGCCATTTTGCAGATTTACCTCCAGAAGGTCCCCGCGGCCTTTGGACGCCACCCGGAATAGGCGTGGCACCAGCTCCACCAGCTCCAGCCCCAAATCCTGGGCGATGCGGCCCACGAAGGTGCCGTGTTTGGCCTCCTCCTGGACCGAATAGTGGACCTGACCACTCCCAGTCTTCCAGGCTGCAAGGAGCAGAACGCAGAGCAGCAAACGCAGGGTTCCCTTGTCTTCTTGCCTGGGAAACAGCATCGCAAAACCACTACAAATTTGGTACCTCTCACTCACTTCAAAGTCATACTCTCTTTACTTTATATCTCGAATAATATATCTCCCGGCCGTTTTTGTCTTCTCTCAGGCTGTGACAAAATGGAGCTTTCCTCTTTAGTTTTTGATGACTAGACTTTGTGGTATACAGCGACATCATGTGGCTAATGGTGAAGATTTTAGATTCATTCATTGATTTCCAAATGTCTATATATTCATTTGCAATTTACTCAATGCAATCATTTTCAATTATGTCTTTTAAAGAGTGGTACAGTTCAAATATCATTTATTCTTAAAATGAAGCAAATTCAGAATTTGGAACTTTAAAAAATACCAGTAAATTTAGACAATACTGTTAATATTTTAATGTGCAAGGTACTTTAATGTGTTATAAATTTCCTTTTGTGCATTTTATTATTATGAAGAATACATAGAATAAATGCTAACCACAATTTACTGGCATCCAAATATTTCAAACATAAAACTGTTGAATTAAATATACTTTGTTTTCTACAGTTAAACACTTACTTTACCTTTTATATATTTAACTGAACACAATATAATTATCAAGCTTTAATGTTGAAAACTATAATCTTTAAATGTAATTTCAGCCATATTGTAATGTTTCATCCTCTTTATTTTTATGAAAATTGTTCAGTTTCAAGATATTCTCAATATTAGAAAAATGTCATTTACAATGATCAGATGACAATTAATCGAAACAAAACAACAGTAAATCATGGATTACATGGTTGTGATTATGAAAATAAAAGGCTACATAATACTATCCTCAAAGGAAAAATAAAGAGGAATATAATGCCTGCAAAATTTGTTATCAGAGCTGTTAAAATAACAGAGTTAAAGTTAAGCTAGTATAAACTCAAATTAGTATAAACTCAAATTGAGTATAAACTCAAATTAGACTGTGATAATCTTAAGGTATTAAATGTAATGTCCGTGGTAACTACAGAGCAAATAGCTATAGATCTGGCGTGCCTGGGTGGCCTAGTCAGATAAGTTAAGACCATGATTTCATGAGTAGTAGGGTGGAGCCTACATCAGGCTCCTACATTCAGCTGGGAGTCTGCTTGAAGGTTCTCTTCCTCTCTCCCTTCCCCCCCACTCATGCACACACTCTCTTTCTAAAATAAATAAGTCTTTTTTTTTTTTTAGTCTGAGTAGACCTATAACTAGTAAGGAGAATGAATCAGTAATTTTTAAAAATTTCCCGACAAAGAAAAGTTCTTGGCCCCATGTCTTTACTGGTGAAATTGACCAAACATTTAAAGAAGAAATAATAATGATCCTTCTCAAACTTCGGCACATAAACAAAGAGGAAGGCACATTATCATTCTATGAGGCCAGCATTACCCTGATACCAAAGTCAGAGAAAGACACTACAAGAAAAGAATACTACAAATCAATATCCCTTATGAACAGTGATGCTAAGATCCTCAAAAAAATATATTAGAAAAGGGAGTTCAGCCACATGTTAAAAGGATTATGCACCATGAACAAGTAGGATTTATTCCTGGAATGTAAGGATGACTCAATCTACATAAATCAATCAATGTAATACACCACACTAACAGAATGGAAGGAAAAAAACACATGATCATCTCAATAGATGCAGAAAAGGCATTTGACAAAATTACGCATTGCTTTTTCAAAAAAGATTTTATTTATTTATTTGACAGAGAGAGATCACAAGTAGGCAGAGAGGCAGGCAGAGAGATAGGGGGAAGCAGGCTCCCCACTGAACAGAGAGCCCGACGTAGGGCTCCATACCAGGACCTGAGACCAGGACCCAAGCCGAAGGAAGAGGCTTAACCTACTGAGCCACCCAGGCGCTCCAAAATTCACCACTCCTTCATGATAAAAACACTCAAAATCCTAGGAATAAAAGGAAACTACCTCAATATAATAAAATGCCATTTCTGAAGAACGCACAGCAAACAACATACTCAGTGGTGAGAGACTGAAATTTGTTCATCTAAGATTAGTAACAAGCAGGGAGGCCTGTTTTCACCTTTTCTATTCAACATAGTATTAGAAATTCTAGCCAGAACAATTGGGCAAAAAAAAAAAAAGCATCCAAAATGGAAAGGAAGAAGCAGAATTACCTCTGCTCAGAGAGGATATGATCTCAAATGTAAAAAACCCTAAAGATTACACAGAAAACTTAAAATTATTAAATGAATTCAACAAAGTAGCAGGATACAAAGTCAACACAGAAAAATCAGTTGCATTGCTATATATTAAAAATGAAAAATCTGAACAGGAAATTAAGAAAACAGTTTCACTTACAATACCATGAAAATACTTAGGAATTAACTAACTTAATTAACTTAACTAATACTTAGGAATTAACTTAACTTGTATGATGAAAACAACAAAAACATTTCTGAAATAAATTAAAGAATACATAAATAAATGGAAAGAGATCTCATGTTCGTGGATTGAAAGACATATTACTGTTAAGTGGCACCTGGGTGACTCAGTTGGTTAAGTGTCTGTGTTTGGGTCAGGTCATAATTCCAAGGTCCTGGGATTGAGCCCTGTGCCAGGCTCTCTGTTCAGTGGGGAGCCTGTTTCTTCCTCTGTGCCTCTCCCGTTCATGTGTGCTCACTCTTGCCCTCTCTCTCTCTCTCTAATAAATAAATAAAATTTTTTCAAAAAAGTAACAGGGTGATGGGTATTAAGGAGGGCATGGGTTGTAATGAGCTCTGGGTATTATATGCAACTAATGAATCATTGAACACTACATAAAAAACTAATGATGTACTATTAAAAAATAAAAATGGGGACGCCTGGGTGGCTCAGTTGGTTGGGCAGCTGCCTTTGGCTCAGGTCATGATCCCAGCGTCCTGGGATCGAGTCCCACATTGGGCTCCTTGCTCGGCAGGGAGCCTGCTTCTCCCTCTGCCTCTGCCTGCCACTCTATCTGCCTGTGCTCTCTCCCTCTCTCTCTGACAAATAAATAAATTCTTAAAAAAATTAAAAAAATAAAAATAAAAATAAAAAAAATAAAATAAGCTCAGGGGCACCTGGTGGCTCAGTGGGTTGGGCTTCTGTCTTCGGCTCGGGTCATGATCTCCGGGTCCTGGGATTGAGCCCTGCATGGGGCTCTCTGCTCAGCGGGGAGCCTGCTTCCTCCTCTCTCTCTGCCTGCCTCTCTGCCTACTTGTGACCTCTGTCTGTCAAATAAATAAATAAAAATCTTTAAAAAAAAATCCTTTGGGACACCTGGGTGGCTCAGTTGGTTAAGCGGCTGCCTTCGGCTCAGGTCATGATCCCGGCATCCTAGGATCGAGTCCCACATCCCTTCTCCCTCTGCCTCTGCCACTCTGTCTGCCTGTGCTCGCTCGCTCGCTCTCTCTCTCTCTCTCTGACAAATAAATAAATAATTTTTTTTAAAAAAAAAGATACTACAAAGACTTCCAGTTTCTAGTTCTGAATATAAGGAGCTTGGAGATCACTACTCCATCTCAACAAAAGTAAAAAAGGTGAACAGATTGAAAAATCAATAATTCTCTGGGATGTGTAAAAGATGGAAAGATGAGAGGACACAGGGCGAACCAATGACTTCAATGTTAGACAATCACAGGGAGATACAAGAAATCACATCTTACTGGTACAGAGACTCAAGAGTAGAAACCACCATGGTAATAAGTACTGGAGTAGGAAAGTTCTGGATAAGTTCTAGAGTGCTTAAGATAATTACACTGAAGTATAATTGATGAGACACTGGAGGCTCAGTGTGGAGAAGTCTGAGAGTTGATAACTCCAGGCGGAAGCAGTCATGGAGGACTTCCACAATATTATGAGATTTACCTGCAGCAACATGGCCAGATTCCCACAGTAACTAACAGAAAAAAAATGGCTAAAATTAACAATACAAGAAACAAGTGTTGGCTAGGATGCAGAGAAAGGGGAATCCTCTTGCACTGTTGGTGGAAATGCAAACTTGTGCAGCCACTCTGGAAAACAGCATGGAGTATCCTCAAAAAGTTAAAAATACAGCTACCCTACTATCCAGCATTTGCACTACTAGGTATTTACTAAAAGGATAAAAAAAGTACAGATTCAAAGAGATACAGGTACACTGAAGCTTATAGCAGCATTATCAACAATAGCTAAACTATGGAAAGAGCCCAAATGTCCATTAACTGATGAATGGATAAAGAAGATGTGGGATGGATAGATAGATAGATAGATAGATATTACTCAGCCATCAAAGGGAATGAAATCTTGCCATTTTCAATGACATGCATGGAGCTAGAGTATATTATGTTCAGCAAAAGAAGTCAGGTAGATGGGATAGCTGGGTGGCTCAGTCAGTTAAGCACCTGCCTTCAGCTCCGGTCATGATCCCAGGGTCCTGGGATTGAGCCCCACATTGAGCCCCCTGCTCATCAGGGAACTTGCTTCTTCCTCTCCCTCTGCTGCTCTCCCTGCTTGTGGGTGTTCTTTCTCTCTTCTCTCTCTCTCTCTCTCTCTCTCTCTCTCTCTCTGTAAAATAAATGAAATATTTGGGGGGAAATGATTACTTGGAATGTCAACGGACTAAATGCTCTAATCAAAAGACACAGGGTGATGTCAAAAGACAGAGGGTGATGGAAAGCATAATAAAACAAGTCCCATCTATATTATCTATGAGAGACTCATTTCAGACCTAAAGACATATGCAGATTGAAAATAAAGGGATTGAATGACAGAAAGATGGCAGATTAGGACACTAGGATTGCCTCATCCCATCAATACAACTAGGTAACTATCAAATTATCCTAAGCACTCCAGAAATTGACCTGAAGACTGACAGAACAGACTTCACAACTAAAGGGAGAGGAGAGGCCACATTGGAGAAGGTAAGAAGTGCAGAGACATGGTTTAGGGGAGAAATGGATTCTGGCTGCTGTAGAGGGGAGCAAGACATAGTCATGGAGAAGGGCAAGAGAGAGAGAAACAAACAGGGGAACACACAAGAAGAACGTTTTCCCAAAGCCAATTGCTTGGAAAATAGGAAGGCCCAATTTCATGTGTTCTTGCAACCACTGGAGCTTAACAGTCACTGAATTTAACTACAATAGAGCCTGGAGGGCACTATGCTGCTCTTGGAGAGAAGGCAGGCAAACAACCCCAGGGGCATACAGCATGGAACTATCTAAAGAGTGCCTGAGGCACACTGCAGGGAGATTATTTGCTCTTCTCAGAGTATGTCCAAGAATAAAGGAACTAGCAGGTGCCATCTCTTTCTCCTGCCCTCAACATAAATACAGAGCCACCTGTGGGAAGCAGTGCAGCATGGACACTGGCTGCCTAACTTGTGTACACTAAGCCACCCGTCCCTGCCCCAGTGCTCCAAAGGAACTGCCCTTCTCAGTCACACTTACATCACACTTACATCACACTTACATCACACTTACATCATTCCACCAGCATGGAAGGCCCCTCTCCCAGAAGACCTTCACAAACCCCTGCTCACACCATATCTCCTGACCAGAAAGTTTTGCTGGGCCTCAGTTCCAGTGGAAGTAGTGACAGGTCTCATTTCACAAGCCGTTCAGAGCACACCTAGTTAAAACTCACTACATTTGGCCAGGGACTAAACACTGCTCACAGCAAGCAAGGAGAGCCTCTTCTGATGATTGACCTGAAGGGTAGAGCAGCCAGAACACAACAGAGTGCACATAGCACAAAATGGAAATACTCTCTGAAGTGCCAGATCCTGGGCACTCCATGACCTCTTCTTCATTAGGCCATTACTTTCAGAAGCAGGGGATAGAACTGGCCTTTCTTTTTTCTTTTCTTTTTTTTTTTAAGATTTATTCATGTATTTATTTGCAGTGGGGGAGGGTAAAGGGAGAAGGAGAAGGAGAGAAGCAGACTCCCTGCTGAACACAGAGCTCAATGCGGGGCTGTAGCTCATGGCCTTAAGATCGCAACCTGAGCCAAAATCAAGAGTCAGAGGCATAATCGACTAAGCCACCCAGGTGACCCAGGACTGGATTTTCTAACACAGAAAAGCAAGTAGAGACTTAGACAAAATGAGAAGACACAGGGTTTTATCCAAATTAAAGAACTAGATAAGGCCACAGCCAGAGATCTAAGTGAAACAGATATAAGTAACACTCCTGATGGAGAATTTAAAGCAATGATTGTTAAGGATACTCACTGGACTTGAGAAAAGAATGGAAGACATCAGTGAGATCCTTACCAAGGAGATAAGAGTTAAAAAAGAATCAGAGACAAAGGGTGCAAGAAATGAGATCAGAAACGTGCTTGATGCAATAAACAGTAGGCTGGAAGAAGCAGAGGAACCAATCAATGGCCTAGAAGACAAAGAAATGGAAAGCAATAAAGCTGAACGATAGAGAGAAGAATTTATACAAAAGGAGAATAGACTTAGGGAACTCAGTGACTCCACCAAACGTAATAATGTTTGGGAGAGAAGAGGGACAGAAAATTTATTTGAAGAAATAATAGCTGAAAGCTTTTCTAATCTGGATAAGGAAACAGACATCTATCCAGATCCAGGAGGGACAGAGAACTCCCATTAAAATCAACAAAAGCAGACCCACACCAAGACATGTTGTAATTATGTTTGCAAAATATAGTGATAAAAAAAATCTTAAAAGCAGCAAATAAAAGAAATCAATAACTTGGAAGGGAAAAGTCAAAAGGCTAGCAGATTTTTCTTTTTTTTTTTTAATTCAATTAGCCACATATATAACATCATTAGTTTCATATGTAGAGTTCAGTAATTCATCAGTTGCATATAACACCTAATGCTCCTTACATCACGTGCCCTCCTTAATGCCTGTCACCCAGTTATTCCATCCCCCCACATATCTCCCCTCAAGCAACCCTCAGTTTCTTTCCCATAGTTAATTAAGAGTCTCTCATGGTTTGTCTCCCTCCCTGATTTCTTCCCATTCTGTTTTTCCCTCCCTTTCCCTATGATCCTCTGCATGGTTTTTTATATTCCTCACAGGAGTGAAACCATATGATAATTGTCCTTCTCTGACTTATCTCACTCAGCATAATGCCCTCCAATTCCATCCATTTCTATGTAAATGATAAGATTTCACCTTTCTGATGGCTGAGTAATATTCCATTGTGTGTGTGTGTGTGTGTGTATATATATATATATATACCACATCTTTTTTATCCATTCCTCTGTCAATGGACATCTTGGCTCTTTCCATAACTTGGCTATTGTGGACACTAGTAGGAGATTTTTCAACAGAAATTTTGCAAGCCAGAAGACAGTGGCATGATATATTCAAAGCACTGCATGGGGAAAATCTGCAGCCAAGAGTACTCTATCTAGCAAGGCTAGAAGAATTCAGATTAGAAGGAGAAATAAAGAGTTTCCCAGACAAAGAAAAATTAAAAGAGTTTATGGCTAATAAACCAACCCTGCAAGAAATATTATAGGTGTGGGTGGGGCCTGACTGACTCAGTTGAGAGAATGCAAGTCTTGATCTTGAGGTTGTGAGTTTGAGCCCCACATTGGGCATAGAGTTTACTTTAAAAAAAGAAAGAAATATTAAAGGGTATACTTTGAGTGGAAAGGAGAGACCAAAAGTGACAGTTTAAAGGTAAAAAATACAAAAACAGTGAAAATGAGTATTTCTGTAAGCAAATCAGTCAAGGAACTCACAAAAAAATATAAAATATAATAACATATACCTAAAACATGGGGAGGATAGGAGAAAACAATGGGTCCAAACTTAAATAACCATCAACCTAATATACACTGCTATATACAGAAAAGGCTATATACAAACCTAATGGCAACCATATATTAAAACCACTAATAAACATGCAGAAAATAAAGAGAAAGAAATTCAAATGTATCTCTAAAGAAAATCAGTAAAACATGAAGGAAAGAAAGACAAGGAAGGGTCAGAGGAAATTTCCAGAAACCATGACAAAACAAGTAATAAAATGGCAATAAGTACCTATATATCAATAATTACTTTGAATGTAAATGTGTATGTGCAGTGGAATATTATTCAGCCATAAAAAGAATGAAATCTGCAAGGTTATGGATGGAGCTAGAGAGTATTATGCTAAGTGAAATAAGTCAGACAGAGAAAGACAAATGCCATATGATTTCACTCAGATGTGGAATTTAGGAAACAAAACAAACAAGCAAAGGTGAAAAAAGAGATAGAGAGAGGCAAACTAAGAAACAGCCTCTTTATTTTATCTTTTTAAGTAAACTATACCCCTATGTGGGCCTCAAACTCACAACCCTAAGATCAAGAGTTGCATGCTTTATTGACTGAGCCTGCCAAGTACCCCTCAGACACTTAGCTATAGAGATCAAATTGATGGTTACCAGAAGGGAGGTGGGGGTGGATTAAACAGGAGATGGGGATTAAGGAGAGCACTTGTTATGATGAGCACCTCATGATGTACAGAAGTGTTGGATCACTATAATGTTCACCTGAACTAAAGTTATACTGTATGGTAACTAACAGGAATTTAAATAAAAATTTCTTCAAAAAAAAAAAGAAAAAGTAGGGGTGCCTGGGTGGCTCAGTGGGTTAAAGCCTCTGCCTTCAGCTCAGGTCATGATCCCAGGGTCCTGGGATTGAGCTCCACATCAGACTCTGCTCCACAGGGAGCCTGCTTCCTCCCCTCTCTCTCTCTTCCTGCCTCTCTGCCTACTTGTGATCCCTGTCTGTCAAATAAATAAAATCTTTTTTAAAAAATTTAAATTTAGATTTAAAAAAAAGTAAAGGGGGGACATCTGGGTGGCTCAGTCGGTTAAGCCACTGTCTTCTGCTCAGGTCATGATCCCAGGGTCCTGGGATCCAGCCCCGCATGGGGCTCCCTGCTCAATGGGGTGCCTGCTTCTCTCTCTGCCTCTGCCTGTCACTCTGCTTGTGTGCTCTCTCTCTCTCTCTCTGACAAATAAATAAATAAATAAAATCTATTAAAAAATAAAAAAATTTTAAATAAAGGGGTGGAGAAGAATTTATCATGCAAATGGATATAAAAAGAAACCTGGGGTAGTAATATTTGTATCAGACAAAATAGACTTTAAAACAAAGACTGTAACAAGAGACAAAGAAGGACACTATATACTCAGAAACAGAGCAACCCAACAAGAAGATAAACCAATGGTAAATATTTATGCATCCAACATAGTAACACCCAAATACATAAAGCAGCTAATAACAAACATAAAGGAAGTTTGATAGTAATAACAATAATAGTAGGGGACTTTAACATTCCACTTACATCAACGGACAGATCATCCAAACAGAAAATCATGGAAAACAGTGGCTTTGAATGACAGAATGGATGACATGGATTTAACAAATATATTCAGAACATTCCATCCTAAAACAGCAGAATACACATTTCTTTGAAGTACACAAGGAACATTTTCCAGAACAGATCACATATTAGGCCACAAAATAAGTCAAATTAAAAAATATTGAAGTCATACTGGGCCACCATAATGCTATAAAACTAGAAATCAACCATAAGAAAAATAATCTGGAAACAGAAGAAATACATGGAGGTTAAAAAACATGCTACTGGGACGCCTGGGTGGCTCAGTTGGTTGGACGACTGCCTTCGGCTCAGGTCATGATCCCGGAGACCCGGGATCGAGTCCCGCATCAGGCTCCCAGCTCCACGGGGAGTCTGCTTCTCCCTCTGACCTTCTCCTCGCTCATGCTCTCTCTTACTGCCTCTCTCTCAAATAAATAAATAAAATCTTTAAAAAAAAAAACATGCTACTAAACAATGAATGGGTCAACCAAGAAATCAAAGAGGAAATTTAAAAATACATAGAGACAAATAAAAAGGAAAACACAGCAGTCTAAAATCTTTGGGATGCAGCAAAACCTGACCTAAGAGGGAAGTTTATAGCCATACAGGCCTAACTCAAGAAGCAAGAACAATCTCCAATAAACAACCTAATGTTATACCTGGAGGACCTAGAAAAAGAAGAACAAACAAAACCTAAAACCAGTAGAAGGAATGAAATAATAAATGTTAGAGCAGAAATAAGCAAAATAGAAACTAAAAGAATAGTACAAATCAATGGAACCAGAAGTTCGTTCTTTGAAAGGATAGAAAAAAAATTGATAAAATTTTGACCAGACTCATTAGAGAAAGAGAAAGAGAAAGAGAGATGACTCAAATAATGAAAATCAGAAATGAAAGAGGAGAAATAACTCACACCACTGACATACAAAGGGTTCTAAAAGAATATTATGAAAAATTATATGCCAACAAATTGGACAATCTAGAGGAAGTAGGTAAATTCCTATAAATATATAATCTCCCAAAACTGGATCAGGAAGAGACAGAACATTTGAAAAGTCCATGTTATTGTCCAGATTCCCCAACTGGACCACTTTCTTACACCATACACAAAAATAAAATTCAAAATGGTTAAAAGACCTAAATGTGAGACTGGAAACCATCAAATACTATATGAGTCCATATGAGAAGAACACAGACAGCAACCTCTTTGACCTCAGCCATAGAAACTTTTTTTTTTATTTTTTTATTTCTTTTCAGCGTAATAGAATTCATAGTTTTACACCACACCCAGTGCTCCATGCAATGTGTGCCCTCCACAATACCCACCACCAGGCTCCCCCAACCTCCCACCCCCCGCCCCTTCAAAACCCTCGGGTTGTTTTTCAGAGTCCATAGTCTTTCATGGTTCATCTCCCCCCCCAATTTCCCTCAACTCCCTTCTCCTCTCCATAGAAACTTCTTACTAGATACATCCCTGGAGGCAACAGAAACAAAAGCAAAAATGAATTATTGGGACTTCATTAAGATAAAAATCTTCTGCACAGTGAATGACAAAAAAAATCAACTAAACTAAACAGCAACCCACGAAATGGGAGAAGATATTTGCAAACAACATATCTGATAAAGGGTTAGTATCCAAAATCTATAAAGAACTTATCAAGCTCAACACTCAAAAAATGAATAATCCAGTTAAGGAGATGGCTAACAGACACATGAAAAGATACTCAACATCACTCATCATCAGGGAAATAAAATCCACCATAATATACCATCTCATACCAGTCAGAATGGCTAAAATTAACAACAAAAGAAACAACAGATTTTGGCAAAGATGCAGAGAAAGGGGAAACCTCTCATATTGTTAGTGGGAATGCAAACTGTTGCAGACATTCTGGAAAGCAGTATGGAGGTTTCTTAAAGAGTTAAAAATAGAACTATCTTATGACCCAGCAAATGCACTACTCACTATTTACTCAAAGGATACAAAAAATGCTGATTTGAAGGGCATGCAACCCGGGCATGCACCCTGATGTTTACAGCAGCATTATCAACAATAGCCAAATTATGGGAAGAGCTCAAATTTCCATTGAATGATGAATGCATATCTGTTTTTCAGGACCCTGGGATCATGACCCAAGCCAAAGGCAGATACTTAACTGACTGAGCCACACAGGAACCCCTAAAAGAATTAATAAGATTAATAAGCCCCTGGCCAGACTTATCCAAAAGAAAAGAGAAAGGGCCCAAATAAATAAAATCATGAATGAAAGGGGAGAGATCACAACCAATACCAAGGAAACATAAACAATTATAAAACCATATTATGAACAACCATATGCTAACAAATTAGGCAATCTGTAAGAAATGGATGCATTCCTGGAAACTCATAAACTACCAAGACTGAAACAGGAAGAAATAGATAACCTGAACAGAACCATAACCAGCAAGGAAATTGATGCAGTAATCAAAAATCTCCCAACAAACAAGAGTCCAGGGCCAGATGGCTTCCCAGGGGAATTCTACCAAACATTTAAAGAAGAATTAATGCCTATTCTTTTGAAGCTGTTTCAAAAATAGAAATGGAAGTAAAACTTCCAAACTCTTTCTATGAGGCCAACATTACCTTGATCCCCAAGACAGACAAAGACCCCACCAAAAAGGAGAATTACAGACCAATATCCCTGGTGAACACGGATGCAAAAATTATCAACAAGATACTAGCCAATAGGATCCAACAGTACATTAAAAGGATTATTCACCAGACCAAGTGGGATTTAGTCCTGGGCTGTAAGGGTGGTTCAACATCCACAAGTCAATCAATGTAATATACTATATTAGTAAAAGAAAGGACAAGAACCATATGATCATCTCAATTAATGCAGAAAAACATTTGAGAAAATACAGCATCCTTTCTGGATTAAAACTTCAAAGTGTAGGGATAGAGAGAACATATCTCAAAGTCATAAAAGCCATATACAAAAAGCCCACAATGAATATCAGAGCTTTTCTTCTAAGATCAGGAACACAACAGGGAGGTTCACTATCACCACTGTTGTTCAACATAGTACTGGAAGTCCTTGCCTCAACAACCCTACAATAAAAAGAAATAAAAGGCACCTGAATTGGCAAAGTCAAACTCTCACTCTTCACAGATGACATGATACTCTATGTGGAACACCCAACAGACTTCACCCCAAAATTGCTAGAACTTATACAGGAATTCAGCAAAGTGGCAGGATGTAAAATCAATGCACAAAAATCAACTGTATATCTATACACAAACAATGAGACAGAAGATAGAGAAGTTAAGGAGTTGATTCCATTTACAACTGCACCAAAAACCATAAGATACTCAGGAATAAACCTAACCAAACAGGCAAAGGATCTGTACTCAGAAAACTGTAGAACACTCATCAAAGAAATTGAGGAATACAAAAAGAAATGGAAAAACTTTTCATGATCATGGACTGAAGAACAAATGTTGTTTAATGTCTATGCTATCTAGAGCAATCTGTACATTCAATGCAGCCCCTATCAAAATACCATCAACTTTTTTCACAGAGCTGGAACAAATAATCCTAAAATTTGTATGGAACAAGAACAGACCCCAAATAGCCAAAGGAACATTGAAAAAGAAAACCTAAGCTGGGGGCATCACAATGCCTGACTTCAAGTTCTATTACAAAGCTGTAATCAAGAAAGTATGGCACTGGCACAAAAACAGACACATAGATGAATGGAAAAGAATAGAGAACCCAGAAATGGACCTTCAACTCTACAGTTAACTAATCTTTGACAAAGCAGGCAAGAATATCCAATGGAAAAAACACAATCTCTTCAACAGATGGTGTCAGGAAAATTAAACAGCCACAGGAAGAACCTGAACCATACACAAAATAGATTCAAAATGGATAAAAGACCTAAACAGGAATCATCAAAATCCTAGAGGAGAACATAGGCAGCAACCTCTATGACCTTGGCTACAGCAGCTTCTTCCTAGACATACCTCCAAAGGCAAAGGAAATAAAAGCAAAAAGGAACTATTGGGACTTCATCAAGAAAAGAAGCTTTTGCACAGCAAAGGAAACAGTCAACAAAACCAAAAGACAACTGACAGAATGGGAGACAATATTTGTAAATGTCTTACCAGATAAGGGCTGGTATCCAAAACCTATAAAGAACTTATCAAACTCAACACCCAAAGAATGAATAATCAAATCAAGAAATGGACAGAAAACAGGAAGAGACATTTCTCTAAAGAAGAAGTACAAATGGCCAATAGATATATGAAAAAAATTCTTCACAACACCCAGGATCAGGGAAATATAAATCAAAACCACAATGAGGTACCACCTCGCACCAGTCAGAATGGCTAAAATGAACAAGTCAAGAAATGATAGATACTGGCGAGCATATGGAGAAAGGAGAACCTTCTTACACTGTTGGTGGGAATGCAAGCTGGTGTAGCCACTCTGGAAAACAGTATGGAGGTTCCTCAAAAAGTTGAAAATAGGGTTACCATATGACCCAGCAATTGCACTACTGGGTACTTACCCTGAAGATACAAATGTAGTGATCCCAAGGGTCACATACACCCCAATGTTTATAGCAGCAATGTACACAATAGCCAAACTATGGAAAGAGCTCAGATGCCCATTGACAGATAAATGGATAAAGAAGATGTGGTGTACATATATACAATGGAATACAACTCAGCCATCAAAATAAATGAAATGTTGCCATTTGCAATGACATGGATAGAACTAGAGGGTATTATGCCTCTTGTAATATAAATCAAAACCTCATTGTGGTTTTGATTTATATTTCCCTGATCCTGGGTGATGTGAAGCATTTTTTTCATATATCTATTGGCCATTTGTACTTCTTCTTTAGAGAAATGTCTCTTCCTGTTTTCTGCCCATTTCTTGATTGAAGTGAAATAAGTCAATCAGAGAAAGACAATTATCATGTGATCTCACTTGATGTGGAATTTAAGAAACAAAACAGATGATCACAGGGGAAGGGAGGGAAAAATAAAACAAGATTAAATCAGAGGGACAGGCAAACTATAAGAGACTCTTAATCATAGGAAACAAACTGAGGGGTGCTAAAGGAGAGGGGAATGGAGGGGATGAGGTAACTGGGTGATGGACATTAAGGAGGGCACATGATATAATGAGCACTGGGTATTACATAAGACCGATGAATCAATGACTTCTATCTCTGAAACTAATAATATATTATGTTAATTAATTGAATTTAAAATAAAATTTTTTAAATAAGTAAATTAAATCTTTTTTTTAAAGATTTAATTTATTTATTTGACAGACAGAGATCACAAGTAAGCAGAGAGGCAGGCAGAGAGAGAGAGAGAGAGGAGGAAGCAGGCTCCCTGCTGAACAGAGAGCCCGATGCGGGGCTCGATCCCAGGACCCTAGGATCATGATCTGAGCCGAAGGCAGAGGCTTTAACCCACTGAGCCACCCAGGTGCCCCTAAATTAAATCTTTAAAAAAGAGGAACAAAACGATGAACATGAGGGGAAAAAAGAGAGAGAGAGGCAAACCATAATACAGACTCTTAACTATAGAGAACAAACTGAAGGCTGCTGGAGGGGAGGTGGGTGGGGGGATGGATTAAATATATGATGGGTATGAAGAAGGCACTTATTGTAATGAGCACTAGCTGTTGTATGTAAGTGATGAATCACCAAATCCTACACTAGAAACTAATATTACACTGTATATTAACTAACTGGAATTGAAATAAAAATGTGGAAGAAAAAAAGAACAATAGGTTATACTATGAACATCTATAGTCCAACAAACTAAATATGCAGGTGAAATGGAATAATTTCTAGAAAGACACAGTCAAAATTAAGTCAAGAATACATATAAAAATCTGAATAAACATGTAACCAAAGAAGAGATTGGATTAGCAATAATTTTTTTAAAAAACCCTCCCAACAAGGGCGCCCAGGTGGCTCAGTGGGTTAAGTCTCTGCCTTCGGTCATGATCTTAGAGTCCTAGGATGGAGCCTCAAATCAGGCTCTCTGCTCAGCAGGGAGCCTGATTCCCCCACCCCATCTGCCTGCCTCTCTGCCTACTTGTGATCTCTCGATCTCTCTCTCTCTCAAATAAATAAATAAAATCTTAAAAAAAAAAAACCTCCCAACAAGGAAAATCCTAGAACCAGATAGTCATTTAAAGGAGAATTAACACTAATTATTACAAAACTCTTCCAAAAAATAGAGGGTGGAACACTTCCTAAGTCATTCTATGAGGCTACTGATAACAAAACCAGACAAAGGTATCACAAGGAAAAAGCCCTACAAATATCTCTTACAAATATAGACACAAAAATACTCTACAAAATACTAGAACATTGAATCCACCAATTTTTTAAAAAAAATTTTTTAGAGAGGGGAAGGGGGGAGGAGCAGAAAGAGACGGAGAATGGAGCCAGGCTCAGGGCTCAGTCTCACAACCCTGAGATTATGAGCTGAGCCCAAAACAAGAGTCAGACACTCAACCAATTGAGCCACCCAGGCACCCCTGAATTCAGCAATGTTTAAAAAGAATCATGCATTGTGACTAATTATGATTTATCCTGGTAATGCAAAGTTATTTTTTCATCCAAAAACCAATTGATGTAATACTCTATATGGATAAAGGAAATAAACCTCATGATCATCTTGAAAGGCACTTCTCTTTTCATGTTGGGATATGGGAAGTCCAAACAATAACACAAAGATCTAAACGTGACTAGATTTGGAGGTTTTCCCCAAAAGGGAATATCAATTTTAAGATACATTAAGGTGGTACTGTGAGCAAAGAAAAAGGAGAAGGAGTAAATTTAAGGAATCAAAGAAAGTTAAACAAGGTCTTGGAGGTGGAGATGTGTAAGAGAAGAGTAGGAGATAGGTAGAGAAGTATAACAAGGTTTTATGGATCTACAAATGAAGCAGTTCTAAGTTTCTCATGTATTTAATTTGCTTTAGCTAAGGATTTATTTAGTGAGTCCAATTTCAAGATGGAAAACTATTCATACCAATTAATGAAAGTTTGCCACTGGAAAGATCTTCTCACATACTTTGTATTCACAGATTTTCTCAAATATGAATTCTCTGAGGTTGAGTGATTTGATAGCCATTACTGAAGTTCTCTCCACAATGTTTTATATTAAATGTTTTTCACATGTATGAATTCTCTTTTGCATGTGAGGGTGTCTTCCTTGACTACGGGTTTTCTCACATTCTCTACATTCAATAATAACTCACACCAGTATAAATTCACCAACATATACTAAGGTTTGAATGATACATAAAAGCCTTCCCACATTTCTTGCATTCAAAGAGCTTTTTACCAAAACTCTATTCTCAAGTAACTTGTTTTTGCATATTAATGGTTTTCCCATTTTTATTACATTCATAGGGTTGTTGTGGGTTTTTTTAATGATATTCATAATCTGATGTTAAATAAGTTGTCTACATGCAGTCAAAACTTTATTAAATTTCTTTTTTTTTAGATTTTATTTTATTATTTATTTGACAGAGAGATTGAGATCACAAGTAGGCAGAGGTGGGGGGGGAATCAGGCTCCCCACTGAACAGAGAGCCCGATGTGAGTCTCAATCCCAGAACCCTGAGATCATGACCTGAGCCAAAGGGAGAGGCCTAACCCACTGAGCCACCCAGGTGCCCCTTTATTAAATTTCTTATACTCATAAAGCTTTTCAGCAGTATGAATTCTCTATATTATAATAATGACTGAATTAGGTCTAAATATCTTCCCAAATTTCTTACATTTAATCAGGTGTCTCACCAGTATGAATTCTCTGGATTGAGTGACTTGTCCACACAATAAATGCTGTCCCACATTCCTTACCTTCAAAAAGAATATCATCAGTATGAATTCTCTGATGGCAAGAAAGAACAATTTTAAGTCTAAAGACCTTCCCACATTCTTCATATTCCTGTGATTTCTCACCTGTATAAATTCTCTGATGTTGAGTAACTTATCCATACATAGTAAAGACTTTCCCCATTCCTTACATTCACAGAATGTATCAGCAGTATGAATTCTCTGATTTGAAAGAAGAACTCAATCAGGTCTAAAGGCCTTCCCACATTCTTTATATTCCTATGATTTATTACCTGTATGAATCCTCTCCTTGGATAAATTGTCCACACACAGTAAAGACTTTATTGCATTTTTCCTGTTCATTAAAAAAAAAAAAAATCTCACCAGTATGAATTCTCTAATATTTAGTAAGGACTGAATTAAGTTTAAACATCATGCCACATTTTGTACATTCACCAGGTTTCTTGTCAGTGTAATTTCTTGATGTTAAGTAACTTGTTCACACACAGTAAAAGCTTTCCTACATTACTAATATTCACAGAGCTTATCTGCAATATGAATTTGCTGGTTTGTGAAAACTCAGCTCTAAAGACCTTCCTACATTCCTTATATTCATAGACTTTCTCACCCGTATGCATTTTCTGGTGGTGACTAAATTATCCACACAAATATTGATGTTCTCAAATTCTTTTTTTAAAGAGTTTATGTATTTATTTGACAGACAGAGATCACAAGTAGGCAGAGAGGCAGGCAGAGGTGGTGGTGGGGGAGCCCAATGCAGGGCTCAATCCCAGGACCCTGAGATCATTACCTGAGCCGAAGGCAGAGTTTTAACCCACTGAGCCACTCAGGAGCTCCTGATGTTCTCAAATTCTTAACATTTATAAAATTTCACCTTATATGAATTCTCTATATTGATAAGGACATAATTAAATTTAAACATCTTCTCACATTCCTTACTTTCACTGTGTTTTCCACCACTATGAGTTTTCTTACGTTGAGTAAATTGATACACATTACTAAAGGACATTCCACATTCTTTATGATTATACCATTTTTAGAGAAAATTTTCTTAGCTTTGAGAAAAAGGTTAGATTTATGATATTACTTATGCAGATGTTACCAGTTAAACTGTTCTAATAATACTGTAAGGATATGAATTACTTTTTAAATGTCTGTAAGTGGTCATTGTCATAGATAAAACTTTGGATAAAATATTCCTTTGGAGTTACCCGACACCTCTCAAGCATGCTTTCACACTTTCAATCATTTCTGAAAATAGAGGACTTGAGTTCAACTGTATTATTTCTTAATCTGATTCCTTAACTGGTGGACCACATATTTATTGGACACTCTCCAGAATTCTGGGTTCAAATGTTGTTGTGACAAATAGAAGAAGCTTCAGAAGAGGATTGGTATGCTTCTAATGGCATTCTTGGCAGAAATAATTTTACTGAGTGCCTGGGTGGCTCAGTTAGTTAAGTGTCTGCCTTTGCCTCAGGTCATGATCCCAAGCTGTTGGGATTGAGCCCTACATCAGGCTCCCTGTTCAGGAGAGGGTCTGCTCCTCCCTCTGCCCCTTCCTGCCTTGCGCATGTTGGCTCGCTCTCTCTCTTGCTCTCTCTCTCTCTCTTAAATAAATAAAATATTTTTTTTAAAGAAAGAAATAATTTTACTAGTAAGCCCTTTTTTGTGCTTAGTGGGGGTTTTTTTTGTAGTTTTTTGGGGGGAGTCGCGCAGATTACTAGATAAAGCCTTCTAATAACATTGTAAACACATGATTTTCCCTATGAATATGCTCCCAATTAAAAACAAACTAAACGGGGCGCCTGGGTGGCTCAGTGGGTTAAAGCCTCTGCCTTCAGCTCGGGTCATGATCCCAGACTCCTGGGATCGAGCCCTGCATTGGGCTCTCTGCTTGGCAGGAAACCTGCTTCCTTCTCTCTCTCTCTCTCTCTGCCTATTTGTGATCTCTGTCTGTCAAAAAAAATAAATAAATAAAAAATAAAAATAATAAAAACAAACTAAACAATAAAAACCATACAATGCATAAAAGCATCTATATTAATTTCCCAGGGCTACGGTAACAAATTACCACAACTTGATTGCTTTAAAAAACAGAAATTTATTATCTCACAGTTCTAGAGGCCACACTGTGATATTAAAGGTGTTAGCAATGTTTCACTTCCTCTAGAGTCTCTAAGGGAGAATCCATACTTACCTCTTCCAGCTCCTGGTGGCTCTATTCTAGCATTCCTTTTGGCTCTATTGCTCCAGTCTCTCCCTCCACCTTTATATGGATCTCTTCTTTTCTATATTTTCTTCTGTCTTGTAAGGACACTTGCTATTGAATTTTGAGTCCACCTATGTAACCCAGGATATTCTAAGTTGATTAGTTAATTATATCTGCAGAGTCTTTTCTCAAAATAAGGTAATATTCAGAGGGAACACATATTAATACATGGACATATCTTTTGAAGGGGCACTGATCAACCCACTACAGTATTCAGTAAAGTTAAATACATAATTCTGATTAAAATAACTCTTAGGAATATTTATTTTCTTGAAAAATTATATATTAAAAACTATAGAATAAATTACACTTGATATAGAAATTTCATATGCATTATCTTTAAATTGTAATAACATAAGATCAGATGAGCCTACCCACAATAGTGAAAGCAATCTGCTTTTCTCAGTCTATCAATTCAAATGTTAACTCATTCAGAAACTCCCTCACAGACCTACTAGAATAATGTTTAACCAAATATGTGGTCACTCCATGGCCTAGTCAAACTGACACAAAAAATTAACCATCACAGTATGTCTTTGTTCTTAGGAAATAGATACATAAAGTATTGCAGTATAAAGTATGATGTCTTCAACTGACTATAAAATGGCTTAACATTTGTAAAATTCATGTAACATTATAAAAGTCACTTAATGTCTTACTTTTCTATTTCTCTCTATATATTTCATATATATGTCATATATTTCATATATATATACTTCATATATATATCAAATACACATAAACAAATATAGACATAGATATATAGATATCTCCATATATAGAGAGAGAATGTGGTGTTAATAATTAGTAAATATAAGTGAAGGATATATGAATGTTCATTGACCGATTCTTGCAAGTTCTCTATAGATTTGAAATTTTCAAAGTTGAAAAAATACCAAGAATCTCACTATTTTGGGGCACTTGGGTGGCTCAGTCGGTTAAACATCTACTTTCAGCTCATGTCATGATCTCACGGTCTTGGGATCAAGTCCTGCATCAGGATCCCTGCTCAACAGGGAGTCTGCTTCTCCCTCTCCCTCTGCCTCTCCCCCCTGCTCATGCTCTCATTTGCTCTCTCAAATGAATAAAAATCTTAAAAAGAAACACAAAAGAATCTCACTATTTTTTCCCCAAATGCTACCACCATGCCCAAAGTCATCATAACCTCTCATTGGGATTACTGAAATAACCTCTTATTATATCTTTCTGCTTTTACCCTTTACTCCTGCATTACATTTTCAACATGGCAGCCAGGCTGACTTTAGCTATATCACTCCCATCCTGAAAAGATAAATACTAGATTCCCATTTCACACAGAATACAAGGCAAAGCCTTACTGTAACAAAGTCCAAATTGTCTGGTTCTCCCATTACCATCCTGACCTCATTTCCTACCGCACTACTGATCATCCTTTCTCTGCTCTAGCCACACTAACCTTTGTGCTATTCCTTGACAAATCAAGAACATATCTTCTTTTTTAACTTTGCTCTAGGTTTTCCCCTCTGCCTGGAATGTTTTCTTCCCAAAAAACCATTTGGCCAACTCTTTAAGTGAGTACATAGTGATCAATCACATGGATTCTACTCAAATAGGAAGTGCCAAGCCTGATAACAGATTGCTGTCATTCTTGTTCACATCCTTAAGTATTTGGTTTTTCTTCTACAAATAGCAGCGTGAATTGTCAGACATTACTTAATGAAATCTTTTTTTAAGATTTTTAAATTTATTTATTTGTTTGTTTAGTTGAGAGAAAGACAGAGACAGAGAAAATGAGCCCAAGCAGGAGGACCAGATGGAGAGGGACAAGCAGATTCCACACTGAGCACAGAGCCAGAAGTGGGGCCCACTCCCACAACCCTGAGATCATGACCTGAGCGAAAAACCAAGAGTCAGATGCTCAACTGACTGGGCCAAGCAGTCCAGGTTACTGGGCCACCCCACTTAATGAAATCTTGAAGATTACATCTTTCAAGTGAAATAATTACCATATCAGTAGCAGAAGAAGATAAAGAACAAAATCTTGTTATATACTTACAACAAATCATTGTAGATCTAAAGCCTTTTTACAAAGATGACTTTTTAAAAACTTTTGCCTATCAAGAGAAGAGGAATGAAAGAGGTTTTTGTATCTCAGTTTCCTCATTTTAGATTATTGTTAAGGGTAGGTTTTGCTTGCATTGCTTCTTCTTCATCATATCTTCAAATTAACGGAAGATTCGAATTCCAATTGATTGTGTTGCAACAATTGCAGTAGTCACTCTGTGGTAAACAAGTTTTCTTGGGATAATTGGAGAAAACATTTGCTTTGTTGTTTGGGTTTTTGCTTTAAGAAAAAAAAACCATATACAACTTATTTGGATTTCATCTCTAGTATTACCATTTAACCCTTTCTTAGATTTTCTATGTCTCTGCTTACATTACCAATCTCCTGTGTGTTTTCCACCTTTTTATTAGAGCCCTTAGTATATTAATGCTAATTATTTTAAATTCTAAGTACTGTAATTCCAATATCTCTGTCATATCTGAATTTGGTTCTATTGTTTGCTCTGTCTTTATTTCTTTTAACATATCCTGTAAAATTTTCTGAAAGCTGGACATATTGTATCAGGTAAAAGGAAATGAAGTAAATAGGCCTTTTCTGTGAATTTTTACTTTCTTGTCAGGAGTTGTTTTTTTACTGTCTCACCTAGAAGCTGTTTTTACGTCTAGCTATAGGTATAAGAGATTAAAATTTCCTCTAATGTGCTTGGTTTTGTCTCCTCTGTTGTCTTTGGATTTCCTTTGATACTCCTTCTTAAATAAGGTCTGAGTCATGCACTACTTTCAGTTGCAATTTTCTGTTATACAGGGGCCCTGTTGATGTGGTGGTATGTTGTGGGAAGAGGGGAAGTATTCTAAAATTTTATGATCACATCTCAGTCTTTAGTGAGCCTGTGCATGAGCTATGACCTATACCTGTGCTTTTCTGTTTTTCTGTTTTCCCCCACTTTTTTTCTGGCTTTATTGAGATAGAGTTGACATTCAACATTGTGTAATGATGTAATGATTTTATATATGTATATTTTGCAAAATGTTTACTGCAATAAAGTTAGCTAATATATCCTTTATCTTATATAATTACCACCTTATGTTTTTGTTGTGGTGGTGAGAACATTAAACCTATACTCTGATAACAACTTTCAAATATATAATATAGTATTTTGACCATAGTCATAATGCTATACATTAGATCTCCAGAATTTATGTACCTTATAACTGAATTTATGCTCTTTACCAGCATTTCTCCTTTTCTTCACCCCTCAGCCCCTGGCAAGCGCTATTGTACTTGTTTTTTTCTTTTCTTTTTTTTTAAAGATTTTATTTATTTATTTGACACAGAGAGAGAGCAAGAGAGGGAACATAAACAGAGGGAGTGGAAGAGGGAGAGGCAGGCTTCCTGCTGAGCAGGGAGCCCAACGTGGGGTTTGATCCCAGGACCCTGGGATCATGACCTGAGCCAAAGGCAGACACTTAATGACTGAGACACCTAAGGCAGGTGCTCCTATTCTACTTGTTTCTATGAGTTTGATGCTTTTAGATTCCACACATAGGAGAGATTGTACAGTATTTGTCTTTCTCTTATTTCTCTTAGAAGAATAATGTTCTCAACTTCTGTCCATGTTTTTGTAAATGGTGGGGTTTCCTGTTTTTATGGTGTGCACACACACATATACAAACACACACATACATAGATGTATGAAATATGTGTTTATATATGTATATATATGTGTATACATATATATGTATAATGAATATATATGGCATATATATATATTCATCCATTGAGGGACACTTAGGTTGACTTAGGTTGTTTCCACATCTTGGCTATTGTGAATAATACTTCAGTGAACATGGGAGTGAAGATAACTTTTTGAAATAGTGATTTCATCTTGTCCATGTGGAATTGCTGGATTATATGGTAGTTTTATTTTTCATTTTTTGAGCAAACTCCATACTGTTTCAGTAGTGGATGAACCAATTTACATTCCTACCAACAGCGTCAGAGTTTCCATTTCTCCACTTTGTTGCCAGCATTTGTTATTTCCTGTGTGTATGTGTTTTGTTTGTTTTCTGCATAATAGCTATTCTGACAGGTTTGAGATGAGACCTCATTTGTGGTTTTGATTTGCATTCCCTGATTATTAGTGATGTCAAGCAAGTTTTCATGTACATTGTTCGCTATTTGCTTATCTTCTTTGGAAAAAATATCTCTTCAAATCATCTGCCCATTGTTTTTTTTAAAGATTTTATTTATTTATTTGACAGAGATAGAGATCACAAGTAGGCAGAGAGGCAGGCAGAGAGAGGGGGGAAGCAGGCTCCCCACTGAGCAGAGAGCCCGATGCGGGGCTCGATCCCAGGACCCTGGGATCATGACCAGAGTCAAAGGCAGAGGCTCAACCCACTGAGCCACCCAGGCACTCTGCCCATTATTTTTTTTAAGATTTTATTTGTTTATATGAAAGAGAGAGAGAGTGCACGAGTGGGGATGGGGTGTGGGGCAGAGGTAGAAGGAGAAGCAGACTCCCGGCTGAGCAGATCCCAGCACCTCAGGATCACAACCCCAGCCAAAGGCAGACACTCAACCAAGTGAGCCACCCAGGCACCACTCACCTGCCCATTTTACACTGTTTTTGTAATTTTTTATTTGTATGAGTTACTCATGTATTTTGGATATTAACTCCTTATCAGACATAAAGTTTACAAGTATTTTCTCCGATTCTATAGATTGCCTTACTGGTTTTCTTTTTGAATATTTCTTTTGCTGTGCAGAAATATTTTATTTTGTTATAGTCCCTCTTGTTGATTTTTGTTCTTGTTGCTTGTGCTTTTGATGTCATATCCAAAAAATCACTGCCAAAATCAATTTCAAGGAGCTTTCCCCCATGTTTTCTTTTCCTATGATTTCATATCTCATATTTCAGTCCTTAATCCACTTTTCAGTTAACATTTGTGAGTAGTGTAAAATGGGGCCAAATTTTATACTTTTATATTGGGATATCCAGTTTCCCAGCACTATTTATTTAAGAGACTATCCTTTCCCCATTGGTTATTCTATTTCAAAAATTTTAAATCCAGTATAGTTGATGTATAGTGTTATATTAGTTTTAGGTATACAATATAGTTATTTGACAATTCTACACATTACTTAGTGCTCATTATGGTAAGCGTACTCTTAATCCCCTTCACCTATTTTACCCATCCCCAACCTCCTCTCTTATAACCATCAGTTTGTTCTCCATAGGTAAGAGTCTTTTTCATTTTTTGTTTGCCTTTTTTCCCTTTGTTCATTTACTTTTTTAATTCCAGTATGAGTGAAATCACATGGTATTTGTCTTTCTATGTCTGATTTATTTCATTTAGCATTATACCCTCTAGATTCATCTATGTTGTTGCTAATAACAAGATTTCATTCTTTTTATGGCTGAGTAATATTCCATTGTATATATATACCACATCTTCTTTATCCACTCATTTATCAGTGGACATTTGGGAAACTTCTATCTTTTGGCTATTGTAATAATGCTGCTATAAACATAGGGGTACATATATCTTTTCAAATTCGAGAGTTTTTTTCTTAAATACCCAATAGTGTAATTACTGGATCATAGAGTGGTTCTATTTTTAATTTTTTGAGGAACCTCCATACTGTCTTCCGTAGTGAATGCACATGTTTGCATTCCCACCAACACTACATGAGGGGATTCCTTTTTCTCCAAATCCTTGCCAACACTTGTTCTTTTTTTGTGTTTTTTTATTTTAGCCATTCTGACAGGTGTGAGGTAAAAACTCATTGTGGTTTTGATTTGCATTTCCCTGACAATGAGTGATGTTGTGCATCTTTTCATGCATCTGTGGTGCATCTGTACATCTTTTTTTTTAAGATTTTATTTATTTGAGAGAAAGAGAGAGAATAAGAGGACAGAGGGTTAGAGGGAGAAGCAGACCCCCTGCTGAGCAGGGAGCCCCATATGGGATTCAATCCTGGGACTCCAGAATCATGACCTGGGCCGAAGGCAGTCGCTTAACCAACTGAGCCACCCAGGCACCTGCATCTGTACATCTTCTTTGGAGAAATGTCTATTCATGTCTTCTGCCCATTTTTAAATTGGATTATTCATTTTGTGGGTGTTGAGTTTGATAAGTTCTTTATATATTTTGGATACTAACCCTTTATCAGATATGTTATTCGCAAATACCTTCTCCCATTTCATAGGTTGGCTTTTAGTTTTTTTGATTATTTCCCTCACTGTGCTGAAACTTTTTTTTTTCCATTTTTTTTTTAAAATTTCTTTTCAGTGTAACAGAGTTCATAGTTTTACACCACACCCAGTGCTCCATGCAATGCGTGCCCTCCACAATACCCACCACCTGGCTCCCCCAACCTCCCACCCCCCGCCCCTTCAAAACCCTCAGGTTGTTTTTCAGAGTCCATAGTCTCTCATGGTTCATCTCCCCCCAATTTCCCTCAACTCCTTTCTCCTCTCCATCTCCCCATGTCCTCCGTGTTATTTGTTATGCTCCACAAATAAGTGAAACCATATGATAATTTTTATCTTGATGAAGTCCCAATAGTTATTTTTGCTCGTTTCCCTCACCTCCAGAGACATATCTAGAAGTTGCCACAGCCATGTCAAAGAGGTTACTTCTAAGGTTCTCCTCTAGGATTTTTATGGTTTCAGGTCTCACATTTGGTCTTAATCCATTTTGAATTTATTTTTGTGTATTGTGTAAGAAAGTGGTAAAGTTTCATTCTTCTGCATGTTGCTGTCCAGTTTTCCCCACACCATTTTTTGAAGAAACCATCTGTGTCTCATTGGATATTATTTCCTGCTTTGTTGAAGATTAATTGACCATATATAGTTGTGGGTTCATTTCTGGGATTTCTACTCTGTTGATCTATGTGTTTATTTTTGTGTCAGCACCCTACTGTCTTGGTCACTGAAGCTTTGTAATATAACTTGAATCTGGAATTGTGACACCACCAGCTTTGTGTTTCTTTTTCAAGGTTGCTTTGGCTATTTGAAGACCTTTTTTAGGATTGTTTGTTCCAGCTCTGTGAAGAATGCTGTTGGTATTGGTAGAGATTGCTTTAAATGTGTAGGTTGCTTTGGGTAGTACAGACATTTTAACAATATTTGTTCCTTCAACCCATAAGCAGGGAATGTCTTTCCATTTGTGTCATCTTCAGTTTCTTTCATCAGTGTTTTATAGTTTTCAGATTACAAGTCTTTCACCTCTTTCATTCAACAACACAGAAGCCAATAGGTGTTGGTGGGGACATGGAGAAAGGGGAACCCTCTTGCATTGTTGGTAGGAATGCAAACTGGTGCAGTCACTGTGGAAGACAGTACAGAGGTTCCTCAAAAAAGTTAAAAATGGAACTATCCTATGATCCAGCAACTGCACTACTAGATATTTACCTGAAGAATTAACAAATATTAATTAAAAGACATACATGCACCCGTATTTTTATAGCAGCATTATCTACAATAGCCAAATTACAGAAATAGCCAAAGTGTCCATCAACTGATGAACAGATCAGATATATAGATAGAGATAGATAACTATTTGTATTATATTTATATTAGGTAGATATAGATAGATAACTATATTTACATTTATATTTATATTAGATAGATAGATATAAATAGATAGGTAAATATCATAAAAATGAAATGTTATCATTTGCAGTGACATGGATGGAGCTACAGAATATTAATGCTAAGGGAAATAAGCCAGTCAGAGAAAGACAAATATCATGATTTCTCTCATATATGGAATTTAAGAAACACAATAAACAAGCAAAGGGGGATAAAAGAGAGGCAAACCATGATATAGACTCTTAACTCAAGAAAACAAACTGATCGTTACCAGCAGGGATGTGGGTGGGGATTTAGCTTAGCTGGTTGATGGGGATTAAAGAGTGCACTTGCTGTGATGAGCATTGGGTGTTGTATGGAAGTGTTGAATCACTATATTGTACACCTAAAACCAATATAACACTATATGTTAACTAACTGGAATTTAAATAAAGACTTAAATAAAAGGGGTGCCTGGGTGGCTCAGTTGGTTAAGCATCTGCCTTTGCCTCAGGTCATGATTTTGGAGTCTATAGATTGAGCCCCACATCCCACATTGCGTTCTGCTGAGAGGCAGTCCACTTCTCCCTCTGCCCCTCACCCCACTCATGCATTCTCTCTCTCTCAAATAAATAAATAACATCTTAAGAAAATTTAAAAAAAATAAGAGAGTACAGAACCTGAAATCACATAAAATGCTCAATCAAAACTAGAGACAGGGGTTGCCTGGGTGGCTCAGTGGGTTAAAGCCTCTGCCTTCAGCCCAGGTCATGATCCCAGGGTCCTGAGATCAAGCCCCGCATCGGGCTCTCTGCTCAGTGGGAAGCCTGCCTTCCCCTCTCTCTCTCTCTCTCTGCCTGTCTCTCTGCCTGCTTGTGATCTCTGTCTGTCAAATAAGTAAATAAAATCTTTAAAAAAAAAAAACTAGAGAGGGTAGATAGGGGAGGCAAGATAGCAGCATTTATTTATTTAAGTTACCTTATTTTATCTGGTTCCTCAAGTTTAGCTAGATATCTATGAAACCATTCTGAACACACATGAATTCAGCCCGAGATGTACAAAGATATATCTGGAACTCTACAAGCAGAAAAACAACTGCTTTTCGCAAGGTAGAAGGTGCAGAGTTGTGAATCTGTGGAGAAATATCAGAAGATAAACAGAGGGGGGAGGCAGCCTCCATAAGCCAACTACTGGAAAGTGATATAAAGCAGAAGCATAAAATCAGAACCCTTAGGAATCCTCTCCAGTGAGAGACATCCCTTTCTGAAAGAGGCAAGGGGGATGAAAGGAATAGAATTCTAGGTGGGTCATTGAGGTCTCAGGATCCCAGGAGACACACAAAAAATGAGGACGCCTGATTCGATAGACTGTCCAAGCAGTGGACCAGGGAAACTAGCTATGGTCAGTGAGCCCAGAAGGGACTTTCAGCTCCAGTGGCCATAAACCATGAGCAGGGCAGATAGGGAGACCACTCTTTGCCTGAGTACCCTGAAAAGAACTGGAATGTGTGGTTTGTTTAAAATCCCCTTCCAGAGAGGAAACAGCTGCACCCTCAGGGTGGCAGTGGCCCCAGAAAGGACAATAGGAGGACTCCCAGCCATGATGTGGGAGCAGCAGAGCAGAGTGCACCCGCGAGCCCACAACCACTAAGTGTGGCTCTCAGGCCAGGGAACCCCCCCCACACACACCAAAAGGGAGAACTGCAGTAGGGGCAAACCAGGAGAATCTTTGGGTTTGGTGCACACAGAAGTGGAGATGGTTTGACCTGGTGTGTTTATTGAAGAAGGGAGACTATGATCTTGTGGCTCTAGGCAAGAGATCCCACCATAGCCATTTTTGCCCTGACCCTCTGATGAGGCATGGAAATCCACCAGAGAACAAAAGCCACACAGAGAACCAGCTCATCTTGAGCCCATCCCCCTGATAAGGCCCCAAACTCTGCCCAGGTCTGAAAACAGAATAGTAGGCCCATCACACAGAAGACAGAGTAGAAGAATAGGTGAATGAGAAGCTTATAGATCTCACAGGACTATAAAACTCCAAAGCCAAGGGAAAATAATATATTGAACTCCATGTGTTTCCTCACAACTCGTTTTTCCTTTAATCTGAAATTTTACATTTCTTTTAAAGATTTTATTTATTTATTTGAGAGAGAGGCAGTGAGAGAGCACGAGCGAGGAGAAAGTCAGAGGGAGAAACAGACTCCCCGTGGAGCTGGGAGCCCGATGCGGGACTCCATCCCTGGTCTCCGGGATCATGACCTGAGCCGAAGGCAGTTGTCCAACCAACTGAGCCACCCAGGCGTCCCAGAAATTTTACATTTTTTAACCCTTTTCCTGTTTCAATTAGATTCCTTTATTTAATTTACTTAATTTATTTATTTGTCAGAGAGAGAAAGAGTACAAGCAGGGGGAGTGGCAGGCAGAGGGAAAAGCGGACTCCCCACTGAGGAAGGAGCCCTATATGTGACTTGATTCCAGGACCCTGAGATCATGACCCGAGCAGAAGGCAGACATTTAACCAACTAAGCCACCCAGGTGTCCCTCAACTAGATTCTTATTTTACCAATTTATGTTTTTAAGTTGCTTTATAACCTTTTTTCACACCTACATTTTATAGATTTATGTCTCATTTTAGTCCTTTTTTCACACTATTATATATATATATATATATATGCATGTATATATACATATATGTATATATACATATTTTGGGATGTATTGTCTTTGAACACAGAGACCAAAATTCAACCAGGAACAAGTAGATCACCCTGCTTTGTCCACCCTGTGAGATTATAGTTTCCCTCCTCCCCACCTTCTTTTATTGTTGTGTTCATTTTGGCTTTGCTTGCTTTTCTGTGGTGGCTTCCAACCACTTCAGAGTTTTTCTAGGGTGCATTTTGCCTGGGTTGTGGTTGACATTTTAGACTATATTCATTTGTTCACCCATCCTTCCTTGGACAGAATGACTAGAAGGATAAACTCACAACAAGGAAAGAACCAGAGACAATGTTCTCAGCCACAGAATACAAGCAAGGTGTCAGAGATATAATTCAGGGTAGCAATTATAAAGTTAACAGCTAGGCTTGAAAAAGGAATAAATGACAATACAGAATCTCTATGGGTGTAATGAGATCTAATCAGGCTGAACTTCAAAATGCTATGAATGAACAAGATGGGATCAGGAGGGAGACAAACCATACAAGACTCTTAATGTCACAAAACAAACTGAGGGTGGCGGTGGGGGGGCGGTTAGGGAGAGGGTGGTGGGGTTATGGACATTGGAGAGGGTATGTGCTATGGTGAGTGCTGTGAAGTGTGTAAACCTGGCGATTCACAGATTTGTACCCCTGGGACTAATAATACATTATATGTTTATAAAAAAATTTTTTAAAAATTTTAAATGCTATGAATGAGATGCGGTCTAAATTGGATGAGCTAACAGCTAGGGTCAGTGAGGCAGAAGAGAGAATAAGCGATATAGAGGACAGGCTGATGCAAAGGAAGAAAAGCAAGGGAAAAAGAGAAAAACAACTAATAGCCCATGAAGAAAAAAAGCTTCGAGAGTATAATGATACATTGAAAAGAACTGGGGCGCCTGGGTGGCTCAGTGGGTTAAAGACTCTGCCTTCAGCTCAGGTCGTGATCCCAGGGTCCTGGGATGGAGCCCTAAATCAGGCTCTCTGCTCAGCAGGGAGCCTTCTTCCCTTTCTCTCTCTCTGCCTGCCTCTGCCTACTTGTGATCTCTATCAAATAAATAAATAAAGTCTTAAAAAAAAAAAAAAGAACCAATTTCAGAATCATCGGGATCCAAGAGAGGCTGGAAAGAGAAAGAGAGCTAGAAGGTACACTTGGGGAAATAATGAGAACTTCCCTAATCTGGGGAAGGAAACAAGCATTCATGTCCAAGAGGCAGAGAGGACCCTTCCCCAAATCAGTAAAAACAGATCAACACCCCTACATATAATAGTGAAGCTTACAAATCTTAGAGCCAAAGAAGGTTTCCTGAGAGCAACTAGGGAGAGGAAATTCCTCACATGTGGAGGGATGAACATCAGAATAACATCAGACCTATCCATAGAAACCAGGCAGGCCAGAAAGGGCTGGCAAGATATATTCTGGGTACTAAATGAGAAGAACATCCAGCCAAGAATACTTTATCCACCAAGACTTTCACTGACAATAGAAGATAAAGAGTTTCCAGAACAGAGAGAAACTGAAAGAATATGTGACCACCAAGCCAGCCTTGCAAGAAATATTGGGGGGGGGGGGCACCTGGATGGCTCAGAGGGTTAAGCCTCTGCCTTCGGCTCAGGTCATGATCTCAGGGTCCTGGGATCGAGCCCCACATCGGGCTCTCTGCTCAGTAGGGAGCCTGCTTCCCCCTCTCTCTCTGCCTGCCTCTGTGCCTACTTGTGATCTCTCCTTCTCTGTCAAATAAATAAATGAAATCTTTAAAAAAAAGAAATATTATGGGGGATACTATAAGTGAAAGAGACCCCAAGAGTCACATAGATCAGAAAGTAACAGAGATAATCTACTGAAACAGGTACTTTGCAGGCAATACAATGGCACTAAATTCCTATCTTTTAATATTCTGAATACAAATGGGCTGAATGCTCCAATCAAAAGACACAGGGAATCAGATTGAATATAAAAAGCAGGACCCATCCAGATGCTGTCTACAAAAGACTCAATTTGAACCTAAAGATACATCCTGATTGAAAGTGAGGGGATGGAGAAATCATTTATCATGCTAGTGGACCTCAAAAGAAAGCTGGGTAGCAACTCTCATATCAGACAAGTTAGATTTTAAACCAAAGACTGTAGTAAGAGATGTAGAGGGACACTATATCATACTCAAGTGATCTATCCAACAAGAGCTAACAATTGTAAATATCTATCCCCCCAATGTGCGACCAGCCAATTATATAAACCAATTAACATCCAAAGTAAAGAAATGTATTGACAATAATACATTAATAGCAGGGGACTTCAACACCCCACTCACAGCAATGGAGAGGTCATCTAAGCAGAAGATAAACAAAGAAATGCGGGCTTCGAATGACACACTGGACCAATGGGCTTCACAGATATCTACAAAACATTCCATCCTAAAACAAGAGAATACTCATTCTTCTTGAGTGCACACAGAACTTTCTCCAGAATAGATCACATACTGGGTCACAAATTAAGTCTCAAATACCAAAAGATTGAGATCATTCCCTGTATATTTTCAGATCACTATGCTTTGAAACTGGAACCCAATAACAAGAAGAAATTTGGAAGGAACTCAAAAACTTGGAAGTTAAAGAACATCCTGCTAAAGAATGCATGCATCAACAGGGAAATTAAAGAACTTAAACATTTCATGCAAACTAATGAAAATGAAAACACATCGATTCAAAACTTATGGGATACTGTAAAAGCAGTCCTAAGAGGGAAGTACATAGCAGGCCAAGCTCCTCTCAAAAAATTGGAAAAATCCTAAATACATAAGCTAACCTTCCACCTAAAAGGCCTGGAGAAAGAACAGCAAATAAAGCATAAACCAAGCAAGAGAAGAGAAATAATAAAGATTGGAAAAGAAATCAATAAAATAGAAACCAGAAGTACAGGAGAATAGATCAACAAAAGTAGAAGCTGGTTCTTTGAAAGAGTTAATAAGATCAATAAACCTCTGACCAAAAAGAAAAGAGAAAAGAGAAAGGACCCACATAAATAAAATCATGAATGAAAGGGGAGAGATCACAACCAATACTAAGGAAATATAGGTAACTATATGTTAGAACATATTATAAGCAACTATATGCCAACAAATTAGGCAAAATGGAAGAAATTTGGAAACTTATAAAATTACCAAGACTGAAATAGGAAGAGGTAGAACATCTGAACTGACCAATAACCAGCAAGGAAACTGATGCAGTAATCAAAACCCTCCCCCCAAAAACAAGAGTCCAGGGCCACATGGCTTCCCAGGGAATTCTACCAAACATTTAAAGAAGAAATAATACCTATTCTACTAAAGTTGTTTCAAAAATAGAAATGGAAGGAAAACTTCCAAACTCTTTCTCTGAGGCCAGCATTACCTTGATCCCAAAACCAAAGACCCCATCAAAAGGAGGAATTACAGAGCAATATCCCTGATGAACATGAATGCCAAAATATTCACCAAGATCCTAGCCAATAGGATCCAACAGTACATTAAAAGTATTATTTGCCATGACCAGATGGGATTCACTCCTGGGGTGTAAGGTTGGTTCCAGAAGGTGATACTGGAAGTCCTAGCTAATACAGTAAGACAAGGAAAGGAAATAAAATGTATATATTTTGAGAAGGAAGAAATATTATTCATGTTTGCAGATGATATGATTGTCTATGTAGAAAATCCCAAAGAATCAATAAAAAACTTCTGAAGCCATTAAGAAACTATAGCCAAGTGGTTGCAGGATACAAAGTTAATACATAAAAGTCAATTGCTCTTCTATATAACAACAATGAACAATCAGAATTTGAAATTTAAAATATAATACCATTTATATTAGCACCAAAATAACTGAAACACATAGGTACAAATTTAACAAAACATTTAAATGATAGCTGGAAAATCCCAAAGTATGTGGAGATTAAACAACAGACTTCATATGTTATTAAATAACATATGAACCAAATAAGAAGTCACAGAATAAATTTTTAAATACATTGAACTAAATGAAAATGAAAATATTACACAGCAAAATCTGTGGGATATAAAGGATCTATATGAGGAAAACTATAAAACTCTGATGAAAGAAATAAAAGGATAACTACATAAATGGAGAGCTATTTATGTTGAAAAGAAAATTTAATATTATTAAGATGTCAATTATTTCCAAAGTGAATCTATTGATATAGATCCAATGCAATTCCAAAAAATCCCAGCAAATTATTTTTTGTATACTGACAAACTGATTCTAAGATTTATATGGAAAGGAAAAAGACCCAGGGTAGCCAAAAGAATACTGAATAAAAACAAAGAGGATTGATACTAGCTGATTTTAAGAATTACCATATAATGCTACAGTGTTCAAGACAGCATGGTATTGTCTGAAGAATAGAAAAATAAATCAGTGGAACAGAATAGAAAGCTTAGAAATAGACCCACACTAATGTAGTTAACTGATCTTTGACAAGGGAACAAAGGCAAATCAATGGAATTGGGGATCTTTGCAGCAAATGTCCATGCTGGAACAAGTAGACATCCAAATGTAAACACACACACAAACAAACAAAAAGAATATACATGCAGACCTTACACATCTCATAAAACTTAATCATCAGGAAGTGGAGATGCAACATGGGGGGTATGGGGAGTAGGAAAAGAATAAATGAAACAAGATAGGATCAGGAGGGAGACAAACCATAAGTGACTCTTAATCTCACAAAAGGAACTGAGGGTTGCTGGGGGGAGGGGGGTCGGGAGAGGGGGTGGGGTAATGGAAATTGGGGAGGGTAAGTGCTATGGTGAGTGCTTTGAAGTGTGTAAACCTGGCGATTCACAGACCTGTACCCCTGGGGATAAAAATACATTATATGTTTATTAAAAAAAGTTAAAAAATAAATTTTAAAAAAACTTAATCCTCAGAATGAATCAATAGATCTAAATGTAAAACGCAAAATTATAGGGGTCTCTGGTTGACTCAGTGGGTTAAAGCCTCTGCCTTCAGCTCAGGTCATGATCCCAGGGTCCTGGGATCGAGCCCTGGGATCGGGCTCTCTGCTCAGCAGGGAGCCTGCTTCCCTTCCTCTCTCTCTGCCTGCCTCTCTGGCCAACCTGTGATCTCTGTCTGTCAAAAAAAAAATAAAATAAAATCTCTAAAAAGAAATGCAAAATTATAGAACTTCTACACAATAACATAGTAAAAATCTAAGCAACCCCAGGATTGGTGATCACATTTTAGATAGACACCAAAAGCACAATCTAAGAAAAAAAGAAATAGATGGTATACCTGGGTGGTGTCCCATTAGGTCTCAGGTCATGATCCCAGGGTTTTGGGATCAAGTCCCACATCCGGCTCCTTGCTCAGCGGGAAGCCCGCTTCTCCCTCTGCCTGCCACTCTCCCTGCTAGTGTGTGCTCTCTCTCTCTGACAAATAAATAAATTTTAAAAATTTTTAAGAAGAAAATTTATAGTCTTCATTAAAATTAAAGACTTCTGCTCTACGAGAGACACTGCTAAGAGAATGGAAATATAAGCCACAGACTGGGAGAAAATGTTTGCAAAATATAATCTGACTTAAAAAACAAAACTTGTATCCAAAATATATGCTAGAGATTGAATGTTTCTGTCCCCCCAGATTAAAATGTTGAATTCCTAACTCCCAATGGTGATGGTATTTTGAGAGTATTTGGGAGATTCCACCCTCATAAACAAGATTAATGCTCTTAAAAAGGAAACCTCACAAAGCTCCCTAATCCCATTACATCATGTGAATAGATGGCAATCCATGAACCAGGCAGCCTTCATTAACCACAGTTCTGCCAGCACCATGAGCCTAAACTACAGACCTATAAGAAATAAATTTCTAGGGGCATCTGGGTGGCTCAGTTATTGGGTGTCTGCTTTCAGCTCAAGTCATGATCCCAGGGTCCTGGGGTCCAGGCATGCATTGGCTCTCTGATCAGCAGGAATACTGCTTCTCCCTCTCCCACTCTCCTGCTTGTGTTGCCTCTCTTGCTGTGTCTTTCTCTGTCAAATAAATAAATAAAATATTTTTAAGAAACTTACTTAAAAAAAAAAAGAAATTTCTGTCGCTTACAAGTCACCATTCTATGGCATTTCGCTACAACAGCCCAAACACACGAAGATCATATACAAAGAACTCTTAAAACTCAATAAAACAAACTCAATTTAAAAATGGACCAAAGATGAGAATGCAAGCTGGTGCAGCCACTCTGGAAAACAGCATGGAGTTCCCTCAAAAAGTTTAAAATAGAGCTACCCTATGACCCAGCAATTGCACTACTGGATATTTACCCTAAAGATACAAATGTAGTGATCTGAAGGGGCATGTGCACCCAAATGTTTATAGCAGCAATGTCCACAATAGCCAAATGATGGAAAGAACCTAGATGTCCATCAAAAAGTGAATGGATAAAGAAGATGTGGTATATATATACAATGGAATACTATGCAGCCATCAAAAGAAATGAAATCTTGCCATTTGCAATGATGTGTATGGAACTAGAGGGTATTATGTTGAGCAAAATAATTCAATCAGAGAAAGACAATTATATGATCTCTCTGATATGAAGAATTTGAGATGCAGGACGGGGGGGTTGTGGGGAGTAGGGAAGGAAAAAATGAAACAAGATGGGATCAGGAAGGCAAAAAACCATAAAAGACTCTTAATCTCACAAAATAAACTGAGTGTTGTTGTGGGTTGGGGGTAGGGATAGGGTGGTTGGATTATGGACATTGGGAGGGGTATGTGCTATGGTACGTGCTGTGAAATGTGTAAGCCTGATGATTCACAGACCTGTACCCCTGGGGCAAATAATACATTATATGTTAATAAAAATAATTTTTAAAAATGATACCATGGGGCACCTGGGTGGCTCAGTGGGTTAAAGCCTCTGCTGTTGGCTCAGGTCATGATCCGAGGGTCCTGGGACTGAGCCCCAAATCGGGCTCTCTTCTTAGCCTCCTCTCTGCCTACTTGTGATCCCTGTCTGTCAAATAAATAAATAAAATCTTTTTAAAAAATGATACCATAGATCAAAACACACATTTCTCTCACCAAAAAAAAGAAAAAGGATATACAAATGGCCAACAACAACAACAAAAAGAACATATGAAAAGATCACAAGATATTCAGGAACTGAAAGTTAAAACAATGAGATATCACTATACACCAATCAGGGTGACCAAAATCCAAAACACTGACAATACCAAATGCTGCCAAGGATGTGGAGCAACAGGAACTCTCATTCATTGTTGGTGAGAACACCACCACCTTGTAAAACATTTTGGCAGTTATTTAGAAAACTAATCATGGGATTACCATATGATCCAGCAATTGTGGTTCTAGATACTTACCTAATAAGCTGAAAACTTTGTCCACAAAAAAACCTGCATACAAATATTTATGGTAGCTTTATTCATAATGGTCCAAAATTGAATGGATAAACAATGCACGGTACATTGGTAGAATACTTTGAAAATATTGTGGGTTTATTAAAATGTCTATACTGCCTAAAGCAATCTATACTTTTAATGCCATTCTGATCAAAATTCCACCAGTATTTTTCAAAGAGCTGGAGCAAATAATCCTAAAATTTGTATGGAATCAGAAGAGACCCCGAATTGCTAAGGAAATGTTGAAAAAGAAAAACAAAACTGGTGGCATCCCATTACCTGATTTCAAGCTTTACTACAAAGCTGTGACCACCAAGACAGGATGGTACTGGCCTAAAAACAGACAGATAGACCAGTGGAACAGAGTAGAGAGCCCAGATATGGACCCTCAACTCTATGGACAAATAATCTTCGACAAAGCAGGAAAAAATATCCAGTGGAAAAAAAGACAGTCTCTTCAATAAATGGTGCTGGGAAAATTGGACAGCTATATGTAGAAGAATGAAACGACCATTCTCTTACACCATACATAAAGATAAACTCGAAATGGATAAAAGACCTCAACATGAGACAGGAACCCATCAGAATCATACAGGAGAACATAGGCATATCTTCTTCGATATCAGCCACAGCAACTTCTTTCAAGTTATGTCTCCAAAGGCAAAAGAAACAAAAGCAAAAATGAACTTTTGGGACTTCATCAAGATCAAAAGCTTCTGCACAGCAAAGGAAACAGTCAACAAAACAAAGAGGCAACCCATGGAATGGGAGAAGATATTTGCAAATGACAGTACAGACAAAAGCCTGATATCCAGGATCTATAAAGAACTTCTCAAACTCAACACACACAAAACAGATAACCATGTCAAAAAATGGGCAGAAGACATGAACAGACACTTACTTCTCCAATGAAGACATACAAATGGCTATCAGACACATGAAAAAATGTTCATCATC
The DNA here is from genome assembly GCA_004024625.1 of Mellivora capensis. Lineage (NCBI taxonomy): Eukaryota > Metazoa > Chordata > Mammalia > Carnivora > Mustelidae > Mellivora > Mellivora capensis. The sequence continues at coordinate 238 of PISX010018662.1, read as the reverse complement.
ACTAGCCATCAGGGAGATTCAAATTAAAACCACATTGAAATACCACCTTACACCAGTTAGAATGGCCAAAATTAGCAAGACAGGAAACAACGTGTGTTGGAGAGGATGTGGAGAAAGGGGAACCCTCTTACACTGTGGGTGGGAATGCAAGTTGGTGCAGCCACTTTGGAGAACAGTGTGGAGATTCCTTAAGAAATTAAAAATAGAGCTTCCCTATGACCCTGCAATTGCACTACTG